>JXCR01144793.1:7569-19653 GCA_002079205.1 Phalaenopsis hybrid cultivar | reverse complement strand
TACATAAAAATTTCAAAGTCATTTGACTTAAATTTGACAAATTATGAAAGTTTGGACCCTTAGGGGCAAAATTGTAATTTTGAATATTTTGGCCCTAATGAACATTTAGGCTTAATCAAAATGGGAAATGGGTATTTTTTTATATTAATTAACTCATGTAATGATTTTCAATCAAAAATGGGTTTAATTGGTAGAAACCCACTTCACTTTACAAATTTACAGGATAAAAGAATAATTCACATAATTATCAAAATTTTGGAAACTTCATTAGCAAAAAATGACTTTTGAATTTAAGGGTATAATTTATAACTCTGGAAATTAATGATTTCACACCCTTATTTGATAATCAAAACNTAATGGTGGGGGTACCTTTTCTAATTTTCTAAGACTAGTCAATAGGAAAGTCCTATGGCTAGACCTAGACTATGAAAGAAGTTTCTAGACCTCAACCAAAAGTGAGGTCAACACGACCCTTACGAGCATATTGATCATTATCGAACTATCATGCATATTCAACGTGCTTCTGATGCGCTTTTGTTTCAAGTGTTTCCAAAAACTCTTAAAGGACAAGCTCGAACTTGGTTCTACTCTCTACCGGGGGCACTATAAACACCTTTAACGAGCTTGTCATACTTTTCGCAGAGTAATTCATCGCAAATCAAAGGATCATCAAGGATTCATCCCATCTCTCGGGAATTCGTCAAAATGAAGGAGAGTCCCTCAAAGACTACTTCCGCAGGTTTTCTACTGAAGCCCGTCAAATTCTAGGAGTAGATCTGGAGTTACTTAGAGGGGTTTTCCTTGGGGGTGCTTCGTCCAGGACCCTTCTACTCATCACTGATGCGGGAGATAATTCATTCTTATGCTGACATTGTCCACCCTGTTGAGGCCCAAATCTCTGCAGACGAGGCCATCAATGCACATAAGGAACAATTTGAGAAATTTGGGGGAAAGCACAAAGGTAACACTGGAGATAATAATCAATCTTTGCAACGGAAAAAGTCTGAACAATAGAGGAATCGCGACATCCTTCCTCAACCTGTAGGCCAACGAACTGAATNCTGCAGACGAGGCCATCAATGCACATAAGGAACAATTTGAGAAATTTGGGGGAAAGCACAAAGGTAACATTGGAGATAATAATCAATCTTTGCAACGGAAAAAGTCTGAACAACAGAGGAATCGCGACATCCTTCCTCAACTTGTAGGCCAACGAACTGAATATCGACCCAATAAAGAGTATACACCTCTCAACACATCACGTGCTAACATCTTAATGGCTATCAAAGATGAGCAAGCTGTTAAGTGGCCTCACACCCTAAAACCTAACTCAGGGAATCAAGAACTATACTGTCATTTTCATCAAAGTCGTGGTCACTCCACTGAAGTATATAAGCAGCTCAAGGAAGAGATTGAAAGATTAATTAAACAAGGATATCTCANTACGCCACTCAACACATCACGTGCTAACATCTTAATGGCTATCAAAGATGAGCAAGCCGTTAAGTGGCCTCAAACCCTAAAACCTAACTCAGGGAATCAAGAACAATACTGTCATTTTCATCAAAGTCGTGGCCACTCCACTGAAGCATGTAAGCAGCTCAAGGAAGAGATTGAAAGATTAATCAAACAAGGATATCTTGGTTAATTTGTACAAAACAAACCAGCTGGTATATATAATGCTCCTACTGGGGGGCAACATACACTAAGGCAACAACATGGGGGTCAACCAGTCATAGGAGAAATTCAAATAATTGCTGGAGGCCCATCAATAACTGATCAAGCCCTTGTTACTATACCAGGTGAACCAGTGCAGAAAAAATTACGCCTCGAGCCTATAACTTTTGATGATTCCGATTTGGAAGGAGTTCAAGTCCCCCAGCAAGATCCTCTCGTCATTAGCGCGGGAATAAGTGAGCCCTGCTATAACGTAAAAAGGATCTTGATCGACATTGGGAGCTCTGTCGATGTCTTGTTCTATTCAACTTTCCTCAGTTTGGGATTGACAAGGGAAAGACTTCAACCTGCATCTGGACCATTATATGGTTTTGATAATCAACTAGTGAAGGTCGAGGGAACAATAAATCTCCCTGTTGTCTTGGGAGATTTTCTTCGACAGATAACCCATTCAATCCAATTCATTGTTGTCAAATCAGAATCGGCGTATAATGCTATCTTCGGGAGACCATTGCAATCAATTTTTGGAATCGTGACTTCTGTAACACCTTGAAGATCAAATTTCCAACCCCAGCAGGGATCGGTGTCGTGCGAGGTGATCAACAGATAGCACAATCATGCTACCTCAGTACCTCAGACAAGCTCAGCCACGCCCGTCAATGACACTTAGCATTGAGATCTTCGATCTTCGAGATAAAGATTTATCTCAACGGGCTTCTGCCATAGAAGACTTGGTTCAAATACCACTCTCTGATCAACATCCCTTGAGAACAGTTCATCTTGGTTCCCTACTCTTCGATGAGAAAAGGCCGGAGTATGTAGATCTTCTCCGTAGGAACCAAGACATTTTTGCATGGACTCTAGCCGACATGTCTGGAGTTGACCCAGAAAAAATCATGAACTCTTTAAAGGTAGACCCGACCCTTAAACCGGTTATTCAGAAGAAGCGCAGTTTTGCCCCAGATAGCTTACAAGCTATTGAACAAGAAGTCAACAAGCTTCTCGAAGCAAAGTTCATACGGGAAGTACACCATCCTGCATGGCTGGCCAATGTCGTCATGGTGAAAAAAACTAATGGTTTATGGAGAATGTGTGTCGACTATACAGACCTCAACAAAGCTTGCCCGAATGATATTTTTCCCCTCCCGCGCATAGATCAACTCGTTGATGCCACGTCTGGACATCGATGTTAAGCTTTATGGATGCATACTCAAGATACAATCAAATAAAGATGAACCCAATGGATGAGGAGGTCACCTCTTTTCAAACAGATAAAAGCTTATATTGTTATCAGGTTATGTCATTCGGGTTAAAAAATGCCGGTGCAACTTATCAACAACTCATGAACAAGGTCTTCAAAAACCTTCTCGGGCGTACAATGGAGGTTTATGTTGATGACATGTTAGTAAAAAGCTTGGAAGTATCCCAACACATTTCTCATCTGGAGGAATGTTTCCAACTCCTTCGTCGGTATGACTTACGACTTAACCCGACTAAATGTGCTTTCGGGGTCACATCAGGGAAGTTTCTAGGATTTATGGTTACCCATCGTGGGATTGAAGAAAACCTAGAAAAAATAAAGGAATTGAAAGAGATGGTACCTCTAATGAACATCAAGGAGGTGCAATGATTGAATGGTTGTATAGCCGCCCTATCCTGGTTCTTAGCTCGTTCTGAAGATAAGCATTTGCAGTTCTTTAAAATACTAAGAGGAGCATGGAACACTGGTTTTCAATGGACAGATGACTGTCAGATCACTTTCGAACAACTTAAGACATATTTGGCTTCACCGCCCCTTCTCTCAAAACCCATCCAAGGGGAAATGTTATTTATCTATTTGGTTATTTCACCTCATGCAATAAGCTCTGTTCTAGTCCGAATAGAAAACACAATCGAAAAACTAGTATATTACGCCAGTAAAGTTCTCTCTGATACAGAAAGTCGTTATCCGGTGGCAGACAAGACTGCACTAGCCCTTATATTCTTAGCAAGGAGACTTCGTTCGTACTTCCATGCTCACACTATTGGTGTTTACATGCAACTCCCTTTGAAGGCTATCCTACAAAAACCAGAAGCATCAGGAAGATTAGTTAAATGGTCGAGAATTGGGAGAATTTGACATTCACTATTTACCGCGACCAAACATCAAATCACAGGTGTTGGCCAACTTTGTGGTAGAATGTACAGTGCCTACCGCTGATGAACCACCCTCTTCTCTTCCACAGCCACCTCAGTGGACACTATATGTAGACGGAGCATCTGAAAACTCAGGAGCTAGTGCATGAATAATACTCATCTCCCCAAAGAAAGACATTTTGGAGTACGGACTTTGTTTAAAATTTCCAGCCACCAATAATTTTGCTGAATATGAAGCACTTGTCGTCGGATTAAAGCTTGCCATCAACTGTGAAGTACGAAACATGATTATCTACACTGATTTTCAACTCGTTGCATCCCAAGTAGAAGGAGAATTTCATGCTCATAACTCACAACTGGTGCAGTATCTCAATCTGGTAAGAACACTTCTCGCCCAAATTGAAACATGTCAGCTTGTTCATATACTTCGGGAGCATAACACACGAGCTGATGCCCTCTCCAAGCTTGCAACTTCAACAACTAGAGATCTCTATAAAAGAAGGTGTATTGAAGAGATACATTTTCCTAGCATCCATGGCCCATGGGAGATATTTTCTATAGATGACCCAAGGGAGTCATCTTGGATGGATCCCATCATCTCCTTCCTCCAAGACGGAACACTGCCAGATGATGCTACAACATCAATTTGTATCTGACGTATGGCGGCCAACTTCATCCTTATAAGGGATGAACTGTACAAGAAGGCATTTGTAGGTCCATATCTTAAGTGTCTTCCTCCATCTGAAGCTGATTATGCTCTACGAGAATTTCATTCTGGAATATGCGGGGAGCATCTTGGTGGCAGAGCACTTGCTCTTAAAATAATGAGGTAAGGCTTCTACTGGCCCACGATCAAGCAAGATGCATTAGAGTTTGTGCAAAAATGCAAGAATTGCCAACTACACTCCAATCTTGCACATGCACCGCCAGTGAAACTCACTTCTTTTCTAAGTCCTTGGCCTTTCGCTCAATGGAGGGTAGATATCATGGGACCATTTCCGATAGCTACTGGACAACGAAAATTCATCATCCTAGATGTTGACTACTTCACCAAATGGGTAGAAGCAGAGCCACTTGCCAAGATTACTGAGGCAAATGCAAAACAGTTTGTCTGGAAAAACATCATCTGTCGCTTTGGGCTTCCTGCAAAGATTATCACTGATAATGGGACTTCATTCACTGGAAGGGTTTTCACATCATTCTTCAAGGATCTTCACATTCAAATGGTGCACATTGCTGTGGCGCATCCCTAAACAAATGGACAAACAGAGGTGACAAATCTTACTGTGCTCAAAGGATTGAAAACTTGACTTAAGAAGGCTGGGGGACAATGAGTAGAAGAGCTACACAACGTCCTTTGGGCGTATCGCACAACTGCGCGTACTCCAACTGGAGAAACTCCATATAACCTGTGTTTCGGTACCGAGGCTGTCATTCCCGTTGATATCGGAATTCCAAACCCCCGAGTCAAGACTTTCGACTCAGAAAGAAATGAAGAAAAGCTCCGACAAAAATTGGATCTTCTCCCAGAAATACGCAATGTGGCCCACCTTAGAGCTGCTTCATACTGCCAAAGAGTTGCTCGCCACTTAAACCGTAGAGTCAAGCCTGGACCTATCTCCGTCGGTGACCTGGTCTTGCGTAGCATTGAAGCCGTTGGTCATGGTCCCCAACGCAATAAACTATCACCTCTCTAGAAAGGCCCATATATCGTGGCTACCATGATCAAACCTGGAACCTTCAAACTCAAGGATTTAGATGGGAAAATTCTGCCCCGAACTTAGAATGGAGAAAATCTTAGCAAGTATTATCAGTAATACCCCAGTCATGTAGTTCACATATGTTATTACATCGCAACTCATACATAATCAATGTATCTAAAGTATTATTCACTTACTTTCCTATATATAAAAATATCTTTATAAAGTATAAGGGCTCATCAACGAGCCATCTCATGCTCTCGACCCGAGAAATAGAAAACTTATGTTGTATCTTAGTCAGAGCACGATCAATCCCAGGGGGATTTGATCTAACCTCTTCTATATGGGTTAACATCGTCGAGTTTTAACTCCGATAAATAACCCTGGATAGGTTAACAGTCCTTAGTGGACTACACATTATCCCTTCCACAAAGGTTTATAAGTGAGCACTGCTCCATAAACAACCTCGGATTGGTTAATAAGTCCTCAGTAGACTTTCGTTGGCTCCTCTCATACAACTTAACATCATCAAGTAATAATATGATGCATATCTCCAGCCTAGTCAAAGGTTACTGGCGATTTATCTCCAATGTAACCTTCTTACATGACATTAGACATCCAATGTTTCGAACCACCACGATGCTCCGTCCAATGTATTGTCGTGATGCACCACTGCAACACATCACCGCCACGTAACACCGTAACGCGTCGTGTCGCTGCATTTCTTCCCCGTAATGTGTTGTGTTGCCACGATGACCTGCCGCAACTCTTTGTCGCGACACATCGTAACAACCCTTCACTCCGCCTCGACGCTTTGCCGCAATAAGAAAGAAGATCTCGTTGCTTGCCTGCTATGCAGGACGAGGACGACTTTACTCTTCGACGCAATGAGAAAGAAGATCCCGTTGCTTGCCTGCTACGCAGGATGGGGTCGATTTTCCTCTTCGCTGCAACAAGAAAGAAGATCCCGTTGCTTTCCTGCTACGCAAGACGGGGACGACTTTCCTCTTTGACGCATTAAGAAAGAAGATCCCGTTGCTTGCTTGCTACGCAGGACGAGGACGACTTTCCTCTTCACCGCAACAAGAAAGAAGATCCCGTTGCTTGTCTGCTACGCAGGACGGGGATGACTTTTCTCTTTGCCGCAACGAAAAAGAAGATCTCGTTGCTTGCTTGTTACACAGGACGGGGACGACTTTTCTCTTCGTCGCAATGAGAAAGAAGATCCTGTTGTTTTCTTGCTACGCAGGACGGGGACGACTTAAAAGTAATTATTTGATCACTAACGCACATAGTTAAATCCCTTTTCTGTACATCTATCATTGCTCTCCCTGCAGCTAGGAAAGGTCCCCCCCAAAATGATAGGCATCTTCTTATCTTCCTCCATATCTAGCACAATGAATTCAACAGGAAATGTAAATCGATCCAATTGCACTAAAACATCTTCTATAACTTCTTAGGATATGTTATTGAACGATATGCTAACTGCAAAGTTACAGTGTTATAGGGTATTTTTCTTAATCCCAATCTTTTAAAAATTGATAATGGAATAAGGTTAATGCTTACACCTAAATCACATAAAGCTTTCCCATAAAATCTATCTCCTATTGTACATGAAATTGTGAAGCTACCAGAATCGTTAAGCTTTTCTAGAAGCTTTCTCTAAATTATAGCACTGCACTCCTCACTAAGTGCAACAGTCTTGGTATCTTCAAACTTCCTTTTTCTATTAAGAATATCCTTCATAAACTTCACATAGCTTGGCATTTGATCTAAGGCTTTAGTAAATGAAATATTAATCGTAAACTTTTTTAAGGATTTCTAAAAATTTTGAAAAATGTTTATCCAACTTTTTTTATGAAGTATATGAGGAGATGAAGGTGGTGGTTTTTCGAAGTCAATTTTTGGTGGATAAATATGTCTCTCTAAACCTTTCGGAGCATCCTCTTTAGTCTCTTCCATTTCTTCTCTCTCTAATTTAATCTCTTTTTCAACCCTACCTTCCAACTCTCTTTCGCTTCTAAGTTGAACGACTTTTACTTGCTCTTTAATCTGGTCTTTCAAATCTACTTCTATATTACTTGGAAGTGTTTATTGAGATCTATTACTTAATGAATTTTTTATTTGTCCCAATTAATTCTCATTATTTCTAATTGTATCTCCTTAAATTTATAACTAATTTCCCATTTGTAACACCACTTCTTCTATAGACAACTTTTTCTCTATGAATTGTGGATTACTGTTAAAACCTGGAAGAAAAACAGGTCTATAATTATTTTTACCTTGGTTGTTTCAGTTTCTCAATGGGTTTACTTGGTTGTTCTCCCATTGTTGATTATTACCACCCAAAGTATTATTCCAGTTAAAGTTAGAATGGTTCTTCTAACACAAGTTATAATAGTTTGAATATGGGTTATTTGGCTTATTATTTATGACATTCAAAGTTTTTAATGATGCTTGAGAATCTGCCATTTAGCCTAATGAATTCCCTTCAATCATTGAAATTGGTTAAGAAAAATTCATTCCAAATTAGTCTAACTTCCTTGAAATTGTAGAAACTTGATTTTCTAACATTGTAAAAGCATCAGATTCATGAATATTGGCTACTATCTTAAGATTCACCCTCTTAGAAGGCCATTGAAAATTATTAGTTATCATCTCTTCAATTAAAGCAAAAGCGTCATGAAATGATTTTGACATCAATGAACCGCCAGCAACGGCATCGATAATAGACCTAAGTGATCCAATTAATCCATTGTAAAAGTTTGAATTATTAACTAATCTAGTATAACATGGTGTGGACACTTTCTTAGTAGTTCCTTAAATCATTCTCATGCTTCATAAATGGATTCCCTTTAAACTGACAAAAGGTTGTAATATCATTTCTAAGCTTCACAGTTTTTTATAGTGGAAAATATTTAGCAAGGAATTTCTACGTTAAATCACCTCAAGTTCTGATAGATCCAGGTACTAACAAATTTAATCATATCTTAGCCTTATTCTTCAGTGAGAATGGAAAAATTCTAAGTCTAATAGCATCATTTGAAACACCATCATATTTAAATGTAGCGAAAAATTCTAGAAAATTGGCATGATGTAAATTTGGATCTTTAGTTGGTGCTCCCCCAAACTGATTATTTAATACCATTTGGATAATATCATGTTTAATTTCAAATGAAATAGGCACTACAATAAGTTTCTGAATACTACAATGAAGCTCATCTACTATAGGATTTGCATAATCTCTTAAAAGTCTAAATTCTTGATTAATTTCAGCATTTTGATTATTTTGGTTTGCCATTTTTTGAAATTTTTTATTTTTTTCTGTATTTTTTATTTTATTTTTATTTTTCTAATAGTTCTTTCTAATTCAGAATAGTATCGCACTAGTCCTTTAGAACCTAAACTACGCATACATTACTACAAAAAAAACATAAAATAAAATCACAAAAATAAAAAATTATATAAAAACAATATTATAATAATCCAACAATAAATCTAAAAGTTTAAATAAGACTTTCTAAAAATATAAATTTGCTTTCTTAAAAATTGTGTGGTTATATTCCAATTCTCTTTATTTATATTTCTTACTTTACAATGGTGTCAAAAACTTGACTCTAAAGGAAATAAGAGTGCAACTATTATATTTAAATATTGGGATACTATGCAAGTATACGTATTGTTATCAAGTAATATAGGATTTTTTGATTAAGTCCCGAATATCAAACCCACAGGGAATACTACAAATATTTAGTAAGAAATTAGATAAAAAACTCTACTTTGAAAAATATTCTTATCCAAACTGTAGGTGCTATAATAGGATTGAAAGTTCGAACCTTTTTGGCAATTTTTTATAATTGAAAATAAAAAAAACTAACTAGATTTAACTAGATATTTGTAAGATGAAGGCAATATAAATAAAATATATTTTTACTTATCATGAATCAGTAACAAGTATAGGAACTTTGTTGTGAAAGTATTCAAATTGTGTTGTGACAAACAGAAGAAATATTATTTCTTACACTTACTAGAGATGCTATAAAGAACATTGGTTAATTAATGTTTGAATAGTCTTGAAAAAGGGCTAGGTAGGAAAGATACCAGCTCTCACTCTAGAGTTCCCTCTTCTCCCTCCACCTGGGGGCTAACATCTCGTATCAATACCTAAAATACTAAGTCAAATTGGGGGATTTAGTCTGTCACTCTAAAGTCCTCTAACTCAACACCCTTCAAAGCTTATTTCCCTATTTATTTGCACTCAACGATATGAATTACATTATCATTCATATAATCTCATGTAATTCTTACCATTAGTTGAATGAGACACTACCATCTCGGGTCTTTCATGTTCTCACAACAAATATTAATATCTTAATTGGCCAAATCAAGAACTAAATGAAGTACAAGGTTTGAAATCATCATAAATTATTCTGACATTAAAGACTAATAATTCACACAACTTCCATCCAATACTTAATTACTTATCATTTTAAGGAAAAAGATAAAGAAAACTACTCACTATTCATGGAGAAAACACAACAACACTGAAGTTTAAGAGTAGAAATACTGTAAGCACACAAGAAGTCTGAATTAAAACCAAATATAGTCATAAAGATAAAAACTTATCTCAAATTCCTCTCCACCAAACTCTTGAAGTTCTTTTGAATCTCTTCTCTTCCTTTCTCTTACAATACTCTCTACTAAGACACTACAACTCCATTTCTTCCCTCTAAAAGTAACCTAATTAATATATGAGAGAGGGATGTCAACAATTAATTCAATCTCTCTCAATCATTCAATCCAATTCTTCTTTTATAATTTTCCAAAATTTGTTTTGGTGTCTCTTCAAAATGTGTCCACATTCAATGAATCTTCCAAGAATTTGCTCCTTTCAATAGCCATTTGAATGTATTTTCATGTCCATTAACCATAATTATGTTTTCACCAAGAGTTGCTTCAAACACCCCTTCAAAAATTTATTGAAATTCATTGAGCCATCAAATAACTATCTCTGGTGTTTAAGCGTGAGGTATGTGGCACTTAGGTGCGGTCTTCTCTGTTATCCTGGCGCTTAAGCGCCAAATCGGGGTGCTTAGACACCATAGTTCTTTTGCACATCTTCTTCATTTTTTCTCCAAATTTGATCATTTTTCACTCCTTTCACCATTTTTCATCCATTTGGTTGTACTTGAAGAACTCAATGCTTGCGTGGAAAGTGTTGCAAACTGGAGACCATCATGTAGACTTCAGAGCTTCCGAGGAAGGACCTGGTAACGCATAGGATACATAAGAAAATGGGGATTTTTCTTATTTATTTAAACATAGAAAAAGTTATTAAACTTCAAAAAAACATATATTTGCCTAGAAAAATACAAAAATAAAAAAACTACCGATGAACTCAGTAAACTTAGGAAAAAATAATAAAAAGAAAATTTAAAATAGTTTGTATTTAATTTTTAATTAATTAAACACTCTCTAGAATATTTTAGTTATTTAAAATTAAGTGTAAATCCAAAAATTATAAAATTTGCATGGGTTATTTATTCGCTCACACTCTTGAGTATCTTCTCTGATTTTTCTTAGATTAAGGGAAAACCAAATAAGGAAAAACCAAATTTTCACCACTTTTGTAATTATTTTTTTAAAATAATTATAAAAAATCAATAATTTGGAAATTAAAAATGGAAAGTGTCTAGAAAATTCAGGGTGATAAAATTAACCTTTAAATGACATTTGTTATTCCGTAGAAACTTTTAAATGAAAAATTAGAAATTTAGGGGGTTAGGATGGCAAAAAAAAAAAAGGTAAATTACACTTTAGCTCAAATTTGACTCTTGCCCTAGGAGGCTAATAGCATGGTCATACCCCTAACCGTGGACACACACCTCTGTGATTAGGGTTTGGTAAAATTTGAACATGAAATTAGTCCAAGTGTTGAGCTAAATCAATTTGAACTTAACTCAATCCAAGTTGACCTAACTTAAAACCATGGGCCAACCAAACTTGAGCCAAATCTTATGTGTTGACTCTAGTAACATTAGAATTAACTAAACCTCATACGTTGAGATTAAGCCTTACCTAAATTAGACTTAATTAACTTTTAAAACCTAATTAAGTTTAATTCATATTGTACTTAATTAATCTATTAAGCCGTAAATACATTAGGCTTAATTAACATTCAAAACACTAATTAGGTCTAATCCATCTTAGACCTAATTAAACTATTAAGCCTTACATAAATTAGTGTTAATTATCTGTTGACCTCACTTTTGGTTGAGGTCTAGAAACTTCTTTAGTAGCCTAGGTCTAACCATAGGATTTTCCTATTGATTAGTCTTAGAAAACTAGAAAATGTACCCTCACCATTAGAAATTCAAAACTCTTCTCTTTACTCAACTTGAAATTCCACATATTGACCTTAACCTCTAGCATTTAGTAGGTAAGATCATTATGAGAGAATTCAAGAAGAGTCCTTATAGGATTACTTGGCCTTAGGATTTACCCTGGGTGTTGACTTGGAACTAGGGTACACCATATCTTCACAATACATTGGTTTATGACTCATTTAGAA
>JXCR01144792.1:0-27161 GCA_002079205.1 Phalaenopsis hybrid cultivar | reverse complement strand
ATTTTGCTCCAATGACCCTAATTCATCATTCCTGCAACAAAACATCAAAAATACATTTCTTTTAAGTTCAATATCATCAAAAATAGAATAAAATAAGTATGAAAATTTCAACATATTTTCCTCTGGTCAAAATCCCCTAAACTTAACTATCACTTGTCCTCAAGTAATTTTAGTACTACATAAAAGTTATGATCTTCTGTAGTAAAGTTTTAATTCAGAAATACTATAACTTTGAATTAAATAAATATCATAGTGAGATTTTCAGAAAAATNTGGAACTTTATGGGAACACTACTAGTAAAAGATCTATTCCATAAATATAAGTTCAAGAATGTATTTAGGTTTGCCCTTTAGGTAGGTTCTGTGAAGCCAAATTTTGATTAGGCATATCCTCAAGATTCTCCTCACTTTCATATTTTTTTTCATTCTTTTCTCTTTTTCATTTAGATTGCTTTCAATCCTATATATTTTTCTTTCACTTTCAGTTTTTTTTTTCTTTTTCATTTGAATTGCTTTCAATTCTATATATTTTTCTTTTCTTTTCAGCTTTTCTTTCTTTTCTATTTTTCATTTGGATTGCTTTCAATCCTATATATTTTTCTTTTCTTTTCAGGGTTTTTTTTCTTTTTCATTTGGATTGCTTTCAATCCTATATATTTTTCTTTTCTTTTCAAGGATTAATATTTTTTTCTTTTTCATTTGGATTGCTTTCAATCCTATATATTTTTCTTTTCTTTTCAGGGATTGCGTCAATCCTTTCTTTTTCCTTTTTCAAGTGAGGATTACTATATCTAGATAGTCTTTAATGATATTGAACATCACCTTTCTTTCCCTAAATTTAAAACTCAAAGTATTTCCTTACCTTATAAATATTTCATAGCATTTACTTCATTGAGCCCCAATCTTTTCTCCTCAAATCAATTTCCAGATTCTTAATACTTCAAAATAGAGTTTCCTTTATTTTAAATAGTTAACTATAATTTTATTCTCTTATACTAAATATCTTAAGTTACAAAATTAATTTTCATTGCAAAAAAATAATTCTAATCTACCATAATTTTTAAATATCTACAAAATATAGTTATCTGAATTAAATTCACTACAAAAATCAGTCTTATTCTCTTATACTAAATATCTTAAGTTATAAAATTAATTTTCATTACAAAAATATTCCTTTAAATATTATACTAAATATCTTAAGTTACAAAATTAATTTTCATTACAAAAATATCTCTTTAAATTTATTTATACTAAAATATCTTAAGTTACAAAATTAATTTTCATTACAAAAATATTCCTTTAAATCTATAAATAGTTAACTATAGTCTTATTCTCTTATACTAAATATCTTAATCTACAAAATTGATTTTCCTTACAAAAATATTCCTTTAAATCTACTCATAATATTTAAATAGCTACAAAATATAGTTACCTGAATTAAATTCACTACATAAAATCATTGAAATAATTTTGGAAAATAATTAAATAGAGGACATCTAATAGATAATCTTTTTCTTCTCTCCCACAAACTTAAATTTTTCAATATAAAATAATGCAGGTGGAAAGAAAAGCTCTAAATATAAATCATACCTCAGTATTTTAGGCATTTTCATCATTTTGAAATTTTTACAGTCCTTCTCAAAATTTCTACTTCACTTGGTCTGTAACATTAGGAGCTTTCTACACATATAAATCATTAGAGAAATTGCTGGGTAATGAAATTTTGAAATAAGTAAAAAATTAAAACATTAAATAAACACAATATTTTACTAACACATCCACAATAATAAACAAAACAATTACAATTAAAATGTGAAATAAAAATCACATTACAATACAATTCATAAAGTACTAATCAACATCCATTATATACACATGCAAATTTTAACTACTACATTAACTTTATAACAAAAATTAAAAATTAACCAAGTACAACGTAACAATAAAAATGAAAGTACAAACACACAAATATCCATTTTTATTACAAAAGGTTACAAAAATAAAAGTACAAGTACAAGTACACCAATTACTATCAGATATCAAAATCCCAAACTATGTCTTCGTCTCCTTGATCAGCAGATGGATTGGGTTGATACTGAGTATATTGGGGGCACTCAGGGAAAGTAACATCAGACTCACCACTGTAGTGTTGGGCCTGGGTTTCGTAGTAAGCTATCTCAAAATTTGAATGCCTCTGAAGGTACTCACTATCATAATCATGTCGACGTTCTAAACCTCCAATCCTTTCATTTATTAATTATATACTCTTTCGCTGCAAGGTCAACTCATTCATCAAATCAGTCAGAGTAGGGGAACTAGAAGGTTTATAGAGGGGACATCTCTACTAGTAGAAGGTTCTTGACTCCTACTCCCAATTCTCCATTTTTCATGGGATTCATAAGTTTTCAAATTAGCTTTACTAATGGGTTTCATAGGGTAAACCCATTCCTCATCACCTCCAGCTTCCACTCTAGAAAGTTGGCAAAGTGCATAAATAAGGCCAAGATGTCCTAGACCTCCACTTGTTTCACTCCTTGTCGTAGCCAATATATTCTTAAAAATAATTCTCCCCACATTTTTATTTCTATTATTCTGAATACAAAAATTCAGAATAGCTTTATCTCTAGTTACCTCACTATGGTGATAAGTCGGTAAATGAGTAGAGGAAATAAAATATCGCCACGCTTTAGAGGTGGCATTTAACATGGAAGCAGAAAAATTTACCCGTTCTTGTTGCTTAATCTTCCACGTTCCTTTCCCATCAGTGAGAAAGTTAATCACATCATTCAGGGGGCCTTCCATCGTACTGAAGGATTCATAATGGCAGCTATAAGAGTCTGGGACTTCGTAAAAGGTGTTAATGCGGGAGACATTGAATTCAACAGGAAATCCCCGCACTTGAATGAATCCATCTTCAGAATAGAACACGTTGGCATAGAATTTTTTCACAATATTTGCAACAGCTTTATTGGTGGTGTAACAGAAGTTTTCCCACCTTCGCTCGGTAATAACTTGTTCAATTTCTCCACCCGGACTCTCAAAAACTCGATCATGTATACATTTCTTCACTTCAAATACTGAAGTAAACCTTGATTGAGCCTTCGCATTGAAGAAGCGAGACTCGTCAAAATCAAGTCATCTCTTTTGTCATGGAGCCATTTCAATCTAATCACAATTATAGAAAAATTCCAAAATATACTTCAAATATGCAAATAATGGCTTCCAAAAGTAATTCTAAGAGTTCAACACTAAGTTCCATGAATTTCTTCCCAATATTTTCTTCACATTCTCAAATTTTTCGGATATCCTCAATGTGGAAGAAATTCATGGTGAAAATTAAATAATTTTAGTTTGGAGTGAAGCTCTTACCTAAAGATGATCAAATCCAGTGTCTAAATGCCTTGAAATTGCCTTCCAATCCAAGATCTCTCAAGCCCTAGGTCAAAAATTACATTTTTTAGAGGAAGGGGATGATGAATAGTGGTGGTTGACTGGTCAAAATCGCGGTTAAAGGTGTTTTTTTGGGATCTCGCCGTTGGCAAGGTATTCAGTGCCATCGGCGCGCTTTATTGAAATTATATCCTAAGTCTCGGGAAAAGTCCGCTGTCGGTGGCGTCGAGGGTGCCGTCGGCGGGCTCTATTGATTTGGTTCAATTCCCATATTTTTGTAATTTCGATCAATTTCAAGCCTCAATGACATCCATTCAATTATTATAGACATAATTTTAAGTGATTAAATGATGTACTTATCACAAATAAACTTTCACAAAAAAAAACATCACAATTATATATAAATTCCAAGAGTTACAATATACGTTACATAACACATCTAAGTTTTGTATTTTCTCAACCTCAATACATTAATTCAGCGTCGCAATCCAAGCCACAATACTCAAAACACTAAAAACAAAACATCCTATGCTTAGTCTCAACTATACAGAGATCTAAAAGCATAATTCTAAAGCAAAACAAATACAAAGTTCAAATCAAATTACATACATAGAAAGACAGGTAGCAATATAAATCTACTACTCTTCAGATTCAGTACTAGATTCTCCTTTGAGATCACCCATTGATTGCAGATGTACAAAGAGGTTATAGAAGGGTCGGTATGGAAATTCTTAAGTAGAATCCTCTTCTATCAATTTCATTCTCCTCATCAGTCGTATCAAACTATCTTCTATATGTCTAGAGTGAGAAAAATGTTCTTTCATTCTCCAGATTCTCTATCAATTTCAGCCTCCTCATCAGTCGTATCAAGCTATCTTCTAAATGTTCAGAGTGCTCGAAATGTTCCTTCATCCTCCAGTCTAGATGATAAAAGAAATCAGAGATATTATTAATTGCATTCATGACATTTTGTACCTCCTTCTCCAATTTCTTGATTATGTGCAGGATTGCCAAAGTCTTATCCGGAACTAAAGGTTGGATCGGCAGAGAATTCTGAGATGATTGATCTATCATAATAGTCATGTCATTTTCATCTTCAAAAGTTGGGAATCTCTCAGTTGGGTCCAAAGGCTTCCAAGGTAGAAGTACCTTTTCCCTATTTTCATAGGATACTTGGAACTGACTCCAAAGTGAGAAAATTGTGGAAGGGTGTCCAAGCCCATAAGTTGATCCATGAACGATCAGGCCAAAAATTGACTTCACAATTATTGATCCAATATCGTTCGACAGTACCATTTGGATGCAGTAATTCAGAATAGCACTTTCTTTAGAAACTTTATCGATCTTCATTGTCGGTAACAGTTTCATAGAAATGAAGAAGTGTCAGTGTTTTGAAACTGGATTTAAGAGTGTCACAAAAAAACTAATATACCTGTTTTCTCTCATTTCTCAGTCTTCAGTTTCATCTGTTAAATATTGGTAAATCTCATTCATCTAATTTCTTATCGGGACGAAGTTGGAATAATGGTAGACAGGAACGTTCTCGATCATGTATAATTCATTGATCCGTGCAGGAGTGAAAGTTATCCATCTTCTTTGCACATAAAAGGCTCCCTGGTTGATTCCATGCAAATTTACATAAAATTCCTTTACCACAGGAGCAACCACGGCGGCGGTAGTATAACACATCACTTCCCATCTTCGCCGCACCATCATCTCTTCAATTTCCATAGAGGGATTATTCAATCCGCAATTTATGAATCCTCGTTCCTCGATTAATCTTTTCTTCGCAAGTACCTTGTTGAAGATTCGTTGCGCTTCCACACTAATGAATTTTCTCTAGTTGAACACTCACTTTTGGGATTATCAGGGAAATTGGACGCCAAAAANCAACTCCCTGCTTGATTCCATGTAAATTTCCATAAAATTTTTTTACCACAGGAACCACCACGGTGGCAGTAGTGTAGCATATCACTTCCCATCTTTGCCACAATATCGTTTCTTTAATTTTTGTCGTGGGATTATTCAATCCGCGATTTACGAATCCTCGTTCCTTGATCAATCTTTTCTTCGTCAGTAACTTGTTGAAGACTCGCTGCGCTTCCGCACTAATAAACTTTTGCCAATTGAAAACTCACATTCTGGGATTATCAGGGGAATTGGATTCCATAGGAATGAAATTGGTGAAGTTTCACATCATTTTAGGGGGAAAATATGAACTAGGAATCAAATTTTGGAGCTTAAGAGGATAATTCTTGCCCAAAAACCGCCAAAAATTGCCATTTGAACCTAAGTAACCGCCATTTCACCGGTCTCGCCGTCCATCGGTGAGCTTCTGTATTAATTTTTCCTAGACTCTTGGGAAAAACCCACCGTCAGTGGCATCGAGGGCGTCGTCAGTGCCCAAGGCAAAAATTGCATAGTTTTGCTCTAGTCCGAATGCGTTCCAATTTTTCTCGAGATCCCAATTTTTATGATGATTCAAGGGTAAATAAGAGTAGTAGAGCTCAATACTACCACAAACTAACAATAATTTCAAATAAAAAACTACTATAACCGCAATAAAAATAAAGATAGCTATGAGTTGCCTCCCATAATGCGCTTGCTTTAACGTCATCTGCCCGGCCTATTCAGGTTTATTCAGGTTGACTAATCATTAAAACCTCTTTAAAATTTGGTCTTTTACCCTCAAAATATGGTTTTAATCTATGTCCATTTAATTTAAATCTATTTCCAATTTTTTGATCATCAATTTCAACAGCTCCGTAAGTATAAACTTGAGTCACAGTAAAGGGTCCTAACCAACGAGACTTCAATTTCCTAGGGAATAACTTCAGCCTAGTATTGTAAAGCAAAACTTCTTGTCCTGGTTCAAAGTTTTTCTAGTTAATCTTCCGATCATGCCATAACTTTAGTTTCTCCTTATAAATTCTATCGTTATCATAAGATCATTTCTTAATACTTCCAATTCATTTAATTGCAACAATCTCTTCTTACCAGATCAAATTATAATTGAATTCTTTAATCGCCCAATATGCTTTATGCTCCAATTCTACTGGTAAGCGACAAGTCTTTCCAAAAATTAGTCTGTAAGGAGTCATTCCAATAGGAATTTTATAAGCAGTCATGTAAGCCCATAATGTGGTATCCAATCTAGTGGACCAATCTACTCTACTAGGGTTTACAGTCTTTTCAAGTATTTGTTTAATCTCTCTATTAGAAACTTCAGTTAACCCACTAGTTTGAGGATAATAGGAAGTAGAAATTCTATGAATAATATTAAACTTTTCTACAAATTTCTGAATATATTTATTCCTAAAATGGGATCCTCCATCAGTGATAATCATTCTAGGCATTCCGTATCTAGTGAAAATATTTTTCATTAAAAATCTTGAAACACTTTTAGCATCTTGTGCTTCAATCCACTTTGAAACGTGGTCTACTGCAATTAATATATATAAGTTCCAAATGAAGGAATAAATGGTCCCATGAAATCTAATCCCCAAACATCAAAAATCTCAACTTATAACATGAAATTTAAAGGCATTTCATTTTCTTCTAGATATATTGCCTACTCGTTGACATCGATCACAAGTTTTTATGCATCTATAAACATCTCTAGAAATTGTAGGCCAATAAAATCCAGCTTGTAAAATTTTATAAGCAGTTTTATCAATCCCAAAATGTCCTCCCAATTCTGAATCATGACATTTCTGAATGATTAGATCAGTTTCTTCATAAGGTACACATCTCCTCATAATAAGATCCTTACATTATTTATATAAATAAGGCTCATCCCAAAAATATGCTTTTGCATCATGAATGAATTTTTTTTGTTATTGCAGTGTCAGCATAGGTGGCAAAATATCACTTACAATATAGTTAACAATATCAGCATACCATGGTATTTTCCACTCATTAATATTATAAAGTTGTTCATCAGGTAAACTATCTGTAATTTCATTGTCGGTGTTAGATAATTCATGGTTTTCTAACCTCAACAAATGATCAGCAATTTGATTATCAGTTCCCTTTCTATTAATAACCACAAGATCAAATTCTTGCATCAAAAGTATCCATCTAATTAACCTAGGTTTGGCATCCTTCTTTTGCATCAGATATTTAATAGCAGAGTGATCAGTGTGCACAACACATTTAGCTCCAATTAAATAAGATCTAAATTTGTCTAAATCATACACAATGGCCAGTAACTCTTTTTCAGTAATAATATAGTTAATTTGAGCATCATTAAGAGTTTTACTTGTATAGTATATAGTTTTAAAAATCTTTTCATACCTTTGTCCATAGACAACTCCAATAGCATAATCTCTAGCGTAGTATATCACTTTAAAAATCTTTTCGTACATTTATCCAAGAACCACTCCAATAGCCTATTCACTAGCCTCGCACCATCAGTTCAAATGGTTTCTCCCAGTTAGGTGAAATTATAATAGGGGCTGTGATTAATTTTTTCTTTAATAACTCAAAGGCATTTAAACAACTTTCAGAAAATTCAAATTTCTTGTCCTTTTCTAAAAGTTGGCATAGAAGTTTAGTAATTTTCTTTCAGTAAATTCAAATTTCTTGTCCTTTTCTAAAAGTTGGCATAGAGGTTTGGTAATTTTCAAAAATATTCTTTAATAAAACGCATGTAAAATCCAACATGTCCAAGAAAACTCCTAACCTCTCTTACATTCCACAGTTCCTTTTCTAAAAGTTGGCATAGAGGTTTGGTAATTTTTGAAATATCTTTAATAAAACGCCTGTAAAATCCACATGTCCAAGAAAACTCCTAACGTCTCTTACATTAGTAGGAGGTGTTAGTTTAGATATAACTTGAATTTTTGCAGGGTCTGTCGAAGAAAACTTCTAACTTCTCTTACATTAGTAGGAGGTGTTAGTTTAGATATAACTTGAATCCAAGAAAACTCCTAACTTCTCTTACATTAGTAGGAGGTGTTAGTTTAGATATAACTTGAATCTAGAGGTTTGGTAATTTTTGAAAAATCTTTAATATAACGCCTGTAAAAACCAACATGTCCATAAAACTCCTAACCTCTCTTACATTAGTAGGAGGTGTTAGTTTAGATATAACTTGAATTTTTGGAAGGTCTGACTCCTAACCTCTCTTACATTAGTAGGAGGTGTTAGTTTAGATATAACTTGAATTTTTGCAGAAGTCATCTATTCTTGTGATATTACTCAATGACTCTACAAAAAAAGCTTTTAAGATTATAGTCATTTGAGTAGATTTTCTGCCACATAATACCATAAAATTATGGTCACAACCGTAGCCATTATCTATTTTTTAAGTTGTGAATTATATAGACATATTTAATAAACATACAATCTTGTGTCAATTAAGGTTAATCTAGAGTTATCTCCTTATACAAATATTCACCTCAAGTCTACAAGGTCTGCTTACATGACACAATGTTTGGTTGTTAACCAAGATTTTTTGGTTAGGTCTTGTCCAACTAAGTAGGTCTTGTAGCATGGATACCACCTTTATTAAACCTCTGTGATTAATTTTTTTTTTTAACAACTCAAAGACATTTAAACAACTTTCAGTAAATTCAAAATTCTTGTCCTTTTCTAAAAGTTAGGCATAGACGTTTAGTAATTTTTGAAAAATCTTTAATAAAACGCCTGTAAAAATCAACATGTCCAAGAAAACTCCTAACCTCTCTTACGTTAGTAGGAGGTGTTAGTTTAGATATAACTTGAATTTTTGTAGGGTCTGCTTCCATACCATATTCCAAAATTTTATGCCCTAATACAATTCCTCCTGCAACTAAATTGACATTTCTCCCAATTTAGAACTAAATTAGTTCTCTCTAAAACTTTTTCAAGATAATTTAAGCATACGTCAAATGATGTTCCAAATACAGAGAAATAATCCATAAATACTTCCAATCCATCGTCAATTAACTTACTAAATATAGACATCATACATCTATGGAATGTTGCAGGTGCATTACATAATCCAAAAGGCATTCTTCAAAAAGCAAAAGTTTCAAAAGAACTAGTAAATGTTGTATTTTCTTGATCCTCATGAGAAATAGGAATCTGATGGTAACTGGTATATCCATCTGAATAAAAAAATATTTGTTCCCAGCAAGTCTATCTACTATTTGGTCTAAAAAGGGTAAAGAGAAGTGATCTTTCCTAGTAGCATTGTTTAATTTTCTATAATCAATGCAAATACGCCACACAGTAACTTGTTTGATAGGTATTAATTCATTATTTTCTTTTTTTTCAACAATCACTCATCCTTTCTTAGGAACACAATGAATTGAACTTACCCACACACTATCCAAGATAGGATATATAATTCCAGTGTCTAACCATTTCAAAATTTCCTTTACCCACGCACTATCTGAAATAGGATATATAATTCCAGTGTCTAACCATTTCAAAATTTCCTCTGTGCACTATCTGAAATAGGATATATAATTCTAGTGTCTAACCATTTCAAAATTTCCTTTTTTACCCATTATCTGAAATAGGATATATAATTCCAGTGTCTAACCATTTCAAAATTTCCTTCTTAACTAATTCTTTCATCATTGAATTTAATCTCCTTTGTGGATCAACTCTTGGTTTATATTGTTCATCTAGTCTAATTATGTGCATATAGATCGAAGGACAGATTCCCTTAATATCAGCTAAGTTCCAACCAAAAGCTTTCTTACATCTTTTCAATATATCTAACAGTCTTTGCTCTTGCAAATCATTTAATTCTGAAGATATAATAATAGGTAATATAGATGAGTCTCCCAGAAACACATACTTCAAGTGGCTAGGCAATATTTTTAACTCAAGTTCAGGTGGTTTTATAATTGACGGAAATAGATTCTTATCAACATTTTCTGTAATATCTAGTATCTCAGATCTTTCCTGAACATAATCTAATTCTTCATTTTCTAGCCTGTAATATCCAACATCTCAAATCTTCCATGAACATAATCTAATTCTTCATTTTCTATTTTTTCCAAAATAACTTCATCACTATCTTTAAATTGTTCTTTCTCTTCAAAATGTTCTTTAAAATGTTCATTCAATAGATGCTCACTAATTTCCATGCGAAAACATTAATTATCTCTTTCAATAACAGGGTATTTCATAGATTTTGCATTGTTAAAAGTCACCTCTTGATCGTTAACTCTCATCGTTAATTCTCCTTTTTGAACAACTATCATAGATTTTCCAGTAGCTAAAAATGGTCTCCCTAAAACGATAGATATTTCTTTATCTTCCTCCATATCTAAAATAATGAAATCCATAGGAAAGATAAATTTATCAACTTTTACTAACACATCTTCTATAACTCCCTTAGGATATGTAACTGAACAATCCACTAACTGAAGAGTTACAGAAGTAGGTGAGACTTCTCCTAATCCTAACCTTTTGAAAATTGATAGAGGCATAAGATTAATGCTGGCTCCTAAATCACATAAAGCTCTTCCATAAAATTTTTCACCAATAGCACACGGTATAGTGAAACTTCCACGAACTTTTAATTTTTCAGAAAGCTTTTTCTGAATAATTGCACTACACTCTTTGCTAAGTACAATAGTTTCGTTATCAGTGAACTTCCTTTTCTTGTTCTGAATATCTTTCATAAATTTCACATAATTGGGTATTTTTTCTAAAGCTTCTACGAAGGGAATATTTACCGTTAACTTCTTAAGAATTTCTAAAAATTTGAAAAATTATTTATTCTGTTTGTGTTGCTTCATTCTTTGAGGAAAGTGATGGAGGTTTCTCACTAGTAATTTTCATTGGTGTAAGTGGATATTCTAAATCTGGGTACTCATGATCCTTTTCTTTGTCAGTATCCACTTTCTCTTTTTCAGTTTCTATTTCTTTTTGTACTCTTGTTTCTAATTATTTTCAACTTCATAATTTTATCACTTTGATTTATTCTTTTCCTTGATCTTTAGGATTTGGTTCCATAGTACTAGGAAAAGTTCTTAATGTTCGGTTAATAAGCGCAGTAGCGATGTGCCCTAATTGATTTTCAATATTCTTAATAGAAGTTCCTTGATTCTGTAATTATTTCCTTGAATTTGTAATTGATTTCCTTGATTCTGCAATTTTTGACCGATGTTTAATATCAACTCTTCCATAGACAACTTTTTTTCCTTAATTTGAGTGTTACTGTTAAATCCTAGAGGATAAGAAGGTCTATAATTAACATTTCCTTGGTTGGATGAATTTCCTAATGGGTTCACTGGTAGGTCCTATAGAGAGGGCACGGTTGGTAATCTAGGAGTGAGAGACTAGGACCTACCCATCATTAGTATACATGCCGATACCAACTTTAGATTAGTAAATTTTTCTTTCACAATTGAAAGAAGTAAAGAATATATATGCTTCTATTTGTCACAATACTACATTTAAAGTTCTAAGAATTTGAAATCCTATACTGATTATGAGTTATTTGTAAGGAGAAAGTCTCTTTTTATATATTTTTTAAAACTTTTACATTCAGTTTTACTTGCATTTTGTAGAAATTAGTAAACTTAATTTTCATCTTTAGATAATTGCTACAGTCTTAAGTAAAGTTCTCTTGAGGTTAGAATTCATGTATTTTATTTCATTTCTTTTCTTTTACGTCTTTCCTATGGGATCAATACTGGGGTTTTTAAGGAAAATTCTACATTACTTAAAACAATATGTATGCTTGTGTAGTATGATCCTAANTAAATCCTTGGTGAAAATAAAAAATTTTGAGTTCAAAGTGTAGCTCTTACCTAGAGAAGATGAAATCCGAACATCATTTGTTTTAAAATTGCCTCAAATCCAAGCAATAGCAAGACCTAGGTGAAAAAACCAGAGGTTAAAGGTGACTAAAATGTAAAAATGGAATTTTACTATGCAAATCATAAATTTTTAAGGTGTTTGGGTGGTTTTCGGGTCTAGGGCGATGTTGGCGCCCATGCCCATGCCGGCGCCAACAGCCAAAAATTAATTTTTCTAATTTCACAAATTTCAATTTTTTTCAATTCACTCCAAAGTTTATATAGTCTTTTTGAACACTAATTTTCATCTAAAAATAATTCACAAATAAGCATTTTCACAAACAACACCAAACAAACTTTTATATATGAAAATACCCTTTTTACAAATACATTTTTCTAATCACACTTTCACATCCTTAAAACAAAATAAATTATAATTCAACATCAAAATCAAACCACAACACTAGAACGCTGACACAAAACTATACACACAATCAAAGTCAATAGAGTTCTAAAGCAAAGTAAATTAAATCAAATCGACTCAATCACATTAAATACATAAGTATTTTAAAATAGAGGAGAGTCCAACTTGTTCAATTATTCTGCCTCATCTTTAGTACTTTCTCCTCCTCTAAAATCTCCCATAGACTGGTAATGGACACACAAATTGTAGAAGGGTCGGTACGGGAATTGATCAGTCAAATTTTCACCGNGGGGGGGGGGGGGGGGGGGGGACGAAAAAGCATCTTTTCTGATCAATTTTGGCTCTAAATAGAGCATAGGGCATGTTTTCCAATAAGTGCATCCAAAAATACTTCAAAAAGTGTCCAAATTCATTAAATCTTCTAGAATCAAAGTCTGCACCGACACTGGCGCTATCAACGCCAGTGGCCATCTAATTTAATCCATCTTCGTTGTCAAGCAGCACCATCGATGCCTACTCTGGTGTCGTCGGTGCTGAAGAATTTTTCAAAATCTTCATTTTGACTCCAAATTTCATCATTTTTGCTTTCTTTTTGCTTTAAGTCCTAAAATTAACAACCTGCAATAAAACATAAAAAATACCTTCATTTAAAATGCAATATCACCAAAAATAAGTATAAAATATTGGTCTTGAAATGCATATATTTTTGGTGTATCAAAATCCCCCAAACATAAATGTTACTTGTCCTCAAGTAACTCTTTTACTACATAAAAATATGACTCATTGCAAAGATTTTAACGTCTAGATTTCTATATTTTAGTCCACTCAATACTATAATATAACTTAAGATTAATGTAAAATAAATCCAGTTAATACTAAAGGTATAAGAATATCTAGTAGTCAAGTCTAAGATTTCTAATTCTCTCTTCTTTTTGAGGAAAATTGAAAATTATTCATATTAAAGCCACATAGAATATCCATATGAAAAAGAATTTCATGAAAATTTACTAGTAAATATGCTAATACTTAAATATAAGTTTAGAAAATATAGCCAAGCCTCATTCTTTAAGTTAATTAAAGTGAAGCCAATTTTTAATTAGGCATCTCCTCAAGCTTCTCCTCACATCTATTTAATTTTTTTTTTCTTTTCAAGATCATTTTCAATCCTTTCTCTTTTCTTTTCTTTTCTATCTTTTTTTATGTGAGGATGGATAGCCTATAATGATTTTGAACTTCACTATCTTCTTCTTGAAGTTAAAAACTTTTCACATTTTTGTACTTTATAAATTTATATTAGCCTTAAATATTTTTCATAAAGTTTTATTCTTCTCTTCTTACATGAATTTCTAAGGTTTTTAATATTTAAAAAATACAAATTCCGTTAAAATAGAAAAAACATAACCTTATTCAATCATACCAAATACCTTAACCTTTAAAATTAACCTTTATTATTGAAAATTTTTACTCAATTTTATTATATATTTAGAAACACAAATATAGTTATCTAAAGTTATNCTCAAATATCGATCCCATGAGGAAGGTTTAAATTTTGAGATGATAAATTAACTAGTAAATTCACAGAAATAAAACAAAATTACTATCACTAATTTCAAATGTTTGAGGTACTATCAAAACTAAATTATTAACTACATGCAGAATTTAAATGCAGAGTTTAAATTAGTAACTACAAAACTATGTTTAGTGATGAAGTTTTCTAATATGAAAAAACATCTTTCCCACTACAATGAGTTTTTGGTGAAATGAGATGAAATAATTGGTTTAAATTTGTATTGTGTCAAATTGGAGCAATTTTAATTCTCTACACTGATTTAGTGTTATAAAAATTCAATGGCTAATCTAAGGTTTAGTTCCTAAATTGGTGGCTAGGCTAGGAGGATACTGGCTTCCACTCTAGAGCTCCCACTCCCCTTCCCCTAAAGGCTAACTCTTCCTTTAGTTTTTAAACATTAAGATCAAATTAGAGATTTTTAGTATGTCACCCTAGAAATCTCCAATTCTACAACAAATAATGTATATTTTTCTATTTATTTGCACTTAATTTTATGAACAAAATACTCCTTCATTGACTTAAATGTGATTCTCACTCAGTTGTAGAACTCATACTCCATTTCCCAAATGATATGTTTCACAACATATGTTAACAATTTATTTAGCCAGATTGAAAAGGAAATTAAGAACAGAGTTGAAAAACCACACAATTTATTTTATATTTTAACATTAGTACATCTGAATTATCTTTTCATTTCACCAAATCTTAGAGTAGAGAGAAAGATAAATGGAACTACTCAGACGTCATAAGAAGATACAATAAAGCACAAATTTCATATATAAAAGAAAGTTTGTACAACAATAACAATAAAANCTTAATTGGCCAGATCGAAAAGGAAATTAAGAATAGAGTTGAAAAACCATCACAATTTATTTTATATTTTAACATTGGTACATCCAAATTATCTTTTCGTTTCACCATATCTTAGAGTAGAGAGAAAGATAAAGGAAACTACTCAGACTTCATAAGAAAGATACAATAAAACATAAATTTCATATATAAAAGAAATTTCATACAACAATAATAATAATAAAACACTTATCTTAAACTCTTTCTCATAGAAAATCCTTTGTAGCCTCTCTTAGAAAATGTAGGAAGAAGAAATCTCTCACTTCTCTCCATCTCCAACACTTCTTAGAGAGTAATTCACACTTAAACTCACCACAAAAACTTGAAAATATAAATAAAATAAATGGCTAATAATATGGAATGGCATGGAAGGATGTAAAGTGGCAAGGGGGAGTGCAAAGAGGCGCGAAGGGGGGGACGAAAAAGCATCTTTTTTGATCAATTCTGGCTCTAAATAGAGCATAGGGTCGGTTTTCCAATAAGTGCATCCAAAAACACTTCAAAAAGTGTCCAAATTCATCAAATCTTCTAGAATCAGAGTCTGCATCGACACTGGCGCTGTCAACGCCACTGGCCATCTAATTTAATCCATCTTTGTTGTCAAGCAGCACCATCGATGCCTAGTCTGGTGCCGTCAGTGCTGAAGAATGTTTCAAAATCTTCATATTGACTCCAAATTTTATCATTTTTGCTTCCTTTTTGCTTTAAGTCCTAAAATTAACAACCTGCAATAAAACATAAAAAATACCTTCATTTAAAATGCAATATCACCAAAAATAAGTATAAAATATAGGTCTTGAAATGCATATATTTTTGGTTTATCAAAATCCCCCAAACATAAATGTTACTTGTCCTCAAGTAACTCTTTTACTACATAAAAATATGACTCATGGCAATGATTTTAACATCTAGATTTCTAAATTTTAGTCCACTGAATACTATAGTATAACTTAAGATTAATGTAAAATAAATCCACATCTCCTCAAGCTTCTCCTCACATCTATTTAATTTTTTTTTCTTTTCTTTTCAGGATCATTTTCAATCATTTTTCTTTTCTTTTCTTTTCTATCTTTTTTTATGTGAGGATGGATAGCCTTTAATGATTTTGAACTTCACTATCTTCTTCTTGAAGTTAAAAACTTTTAACATTCCCTTACTTTATAAAATTCTATTAGCCTTAAAGATTTTTCATAAAGTTTTATTCTTTTCTTTTTACATGAATTTCTAAGGTTATTAATATTTAAAAATACAAATTCCTTAAAATAGAAAAAAACATAACATTATTCTATCATACAAAATACCTTAACCTCAAAATTAACCTTTAAAAATTTTTACTTAAGTTTACTATATATTTAGAAACACAAATATAGTTATCTAAAGTTATCCTCTAATACCAAAGGTCATGTTAAATTTTTAAATATTTTGAAAATATAGCTATTTGAGGACAAATAAAATTAAGTTTTTTTTCTTTAAAAAGGAATTTTTCTTCCCCCCACCCCAAACTTAAATTTTTTACTTAAGTTTACTATATATTTAGAAACATAGAAATAGTTATCTAAAGTTATACCCTCTAATACCAAAGGTCGTTAAATTTTAAAATATTTTGAAAATATAGCTAATTGAGGACAAATAAAATTAAGTTTCTTTTCTTTAAAAAGGAATTTTTCTTCCCCCCACCCCAAACTTAAATTTTTACTTAAGTTTAGNAATATTTTGAAAATATAACTAATTGAGGACAAATAAAATTAAGTTTTTTTTCTTTAAAAAGGAATTTTTCTTCCCCCCAACCCCAAACTTAAATTTTAAAAAGATTTTGCATGAAAAAATGAAAAATAAAGGGTGAAAGAAAACATTTAATACATAAAGGAAAGACTTACCAGTTGAAGGTTTTGATTTGAAACTTAACTCTGAAATATTGCAGGTGCTAATATGAAAAGCTACAAGACTTAAAAAATTAAATAACACATAATACATATAAAAATTTACTGCGAAAGAGTTAACTATAAATACATCCAAAAAAGTCATAAAAACTAGCAACAATACTAAATTGGTTCCAAATGTAAAAACAATCTCACAAATCTATTGTTCATAACACAACATAACATTTAAAATAAAGTGTCACAATCTACAAATAAACAGTCTCAACAATAAAGTACAACCAAACATAAACTAAACAAACATCTAACTAAAGCATCACCAACCATCATCATCATCATCTTCTTCTTCAACATCCAAATTCTGCTGTTGATTTGGGGTAGAAACAGGGTGAGTAGGAAACTTAACTGAGTGATCACCCCTTATGTATCTGACCATTGCATCATCATAAGTAGCATCATATTCAAACTTTTATCATATCAAATCAACATTGTGTGCATTCCTGGCCTCTATATTTTCCATTATACTTTCCATTCTCAAGATATCTCCCCGCTGGAACATCATCTGCTCCATAGGTTCTTGGTTAGTAGGGGTACTAGAAGTAGTACTTGAAGTAGAAGGAATATCCCTAAATCTACTTCCAGATCTTCGTCCAACATGAGATTTATAAGTCTTTATATTGGCAGGCCTAATAGGTTTTAGAGGTTCAATCCTCTCCTCATCCACTCTAAAATCAACTCCTGTCTGTTCACATAGTGTGAAAATCAGGGCAGGCTGTGCGAAACCACCAGTAGTCTCTCCAAAAGCAATAGATCGAGTGTTTCTATAAATGATAGAGCCAACATCTATTCTTCTCATCTGCTGGATACAGAAGTTCAAGATGGCTCTATCTTTTGTAACCTCACTATGATGATTTGTTGGTATTATTCTACCAGAAATAAAGTAGTGCCAGGCGTTTGATACTAAATTTAAGATAGAAAAAGGAAAGTTTACCTTAACATCATTCTTCACTTTTCAAGCTCTTCTTCAATCAATAAGAAAAGAAATAAATTCATCCAAGGCCTCATTTATAGCAGAAAATGATTTGTACTGGCAGCTATACATATCTTCTAACTAATAAAATTCATTAATTTTCCTTGGAGTAAACTCCACCATTTTCCCATGAACAAACCCATAGTCTTCAGAAGTTNGAAAAATAAAGGGTGAAAGAAAACATTTAATACATAAAGGAAAGACTTACCAGTTGAAGGTTTTGATTTGAAGCTTAACCCTGAAATATTGCAGGTGCTAATATGAAAAGCTACAAGACTTAAAATATTAAATAACACACAATACATATAAAAATTTACTGAGAAAGAGTTAACTATAAATACATCCAAAAAAGTAATAAAAACTAGCAACAGTACTAAAATGGTTCCGATTGTAAAAACAATCTCAAAAATCTATTGTTCACAACACAACATAACATTTAAAATAAAATGTCACAATCTACAAACAAACAGTCTAAACAATAAAGTACAACCAAACGCAAACTAAACAAAAATCTAACTAAAGCATCACCAATCATCATCATCATCTTCTTCTTCCACATCCAAATTCTGCTGTTGATATGGGGTAGAAACAGGGTGAGTAGGAAACTGAACTGAGTGATCACCCCTTATGTATCTGACCATTGCATCATCATAAGTAGCATCATATTCAAACTTTTATCATATCAAATCAACATTGTGTGCATTCCTGGCCTCTATATTTTCCATTATACTTTCCATTCTCAAGATATCTCCCCGCTGGAACATCATCTGCTCCATAAGTTCTTGGTTAGTAGGGGTACTAGAAGTAGTACTTGAAGTAGAAGGAATACCCCTGAATCTACTTCCAGATCTTCGTCCAACATGAGATTCATAAGTCGTTATATTGGCAGGCCTAATAGGTTTTAGAGGTTGAATCCTCTCCTTATTCACTCTAAAATCAACTCCTGCCTGTTCACATAGTGTGAAAATCAGGGCAGGGTGTGCGAAACCACCAGTAGTCTCTCCAAAAGCAATAGATCGAGTGTTTCTATAAATTATAGAGCCAACATCTATTCTTCTCATCTGCTGGATACAAAAGTTCAAGATGCCTCTATCTTTTGTAACCTCACTATGACGATTTGTTGGTATTATTCTACCAGAAATAAAGTAGTGTTAGGCCTTAGATACTAAATTTAACATAGAAAAAGGAAAGTTTACCTTAACACCATTCTTCACTTTTCAAGCTCTTCTTCATTCAATAAGAAAAGAAATAAATTCATCCAAGGCCTCATTTGTAGCAGAAAATGATTTGTACTGGCAGCTATACACATCTTCTAACTGATAAAATTCATTAATTTTTCTTGGAGTAAACTCCACCATTTTCCCATGAACAAACACATAGTCTTCAGAAGTCTCCTTAAAATTAGCATAGAACTCCATCACTACACCAATAATAGCCTCGGCAGTAAAGTAAAAAAAAATTCCCCCACTGCTGAGGATTGATTATTCTTTCAACTTCTCTACCCGGATTTTTAAGTCCTCTATCCGTAATCACTNGAAGTTTCCTTAAAATTAGCATAGAACTCCATCACTACACCAATAATAGCCTCGGCAGTAAAGTAAAAAAAATTCCCCCACTGCTGAGGATTGATTATTCTTTCAACTTCTCTACCCAGATTTTTAAGTCCTCTATCCGGAATCACATTTTTATTTTAAGAAGATTATTGAAGCAAATGTTGGCCTTGTAATTAACAAACTTTTGATCATCAAAATCTAATTTTCTCTTTCCTTTGCTCATTCTTGGTGCCATGATAAATCTAAGAAAATTTGATAAAGTCCAAACAAATTCTCAAAAATTTTGAAAATCACAATGTGGAACGTTTTAAACATAAATCTACTGAGTAAGTGTTCTTCACCAAAGGATTTTCTCAAAATCTTCCAACAAAAATATTGAAATTTTGGATAANAATCTAATTTTCTCTTTCCTTTGCTCATTCTTGGTGCCATGATAAATCTAAGAAAATTTGATAAAGTCCAAATAAATTCCCAAAAATTCTGAAAATCACAATGTGGAACGTTTTAAACATAAATCTAATGAGCAAGTGTTCTTCACCAAAGGATTTTCTCAAAATCTTCCGACAGAAATTTTGAAATTTTGGATAATGGCAATGTAAGATAAATCCTTCGTGAAAATAAAAAATTTTGAGTTCAAAGCGTAGCTCTTACCTAGAGAAGATGAAATCCAAACATCATCTGTTTTAAAATCGCCTCAAATCCAAGCAATAACAAGCCCTAGGTGCAAAAACCAGAGGTTAAAGGTGACTAAAATGTAAAAATGGCATTTTACTATGCAAATCACAAATTTTTAAGGTGTTTGGGTGGTTTTCGGGTCTAGGGCGCTGTTGGCGCCCATGCCCATGCCGACGTCGTCGGCGCCAGCGACCAAAAATTAATTTTTCTAATTTCACAAATTTCAATTTTTTTCAATTCACTCCAAAGTTTATATAGTCTTTTTGAACACTAATTTTCATCTAAAAATAATTCACAAATAAGCATTTTCACAAACAACACCAAACTAACTTTTATATATGAAAATACCCTTTTTACAAATACATTTTTCTAATCACACTTTCACATCCTTAAAACAAAATAAATTATAATTCAACATCAAAATCAAACCACAACACTAGAACGCTGACACAAAACTATACACACATTCAAAGTCAATAGAGTTCTAAAGCAAAGAAAAGTAATTCAAATCCACTCAATCACATTAAATACATAAGTATTTTAAAATAGTGGAGAGTCCAACTTCTTCAATTATTCTGCCTCATCTTTAGTACTTTCTCCTCCTCTAATATCTANAACACTAGAACGCTGACACAAAACTATACACACAATCAAAGTCAATAGAGTTCTAAAGCAAAGTAAATTAAATCAAATCGACTCAATCACATTAAATACATAAGTATTTTAAAATAGAGGAGAGTCCAACTTGTTCAATTATTCTGCCTCATCTTTAGTACTTTCTCCTCCTCTAAAATCTCCCATAGACTGGTAATGGACACACAAATTGTAGAAGGGTCGGTACGGGAATTGATCAGTCAAATTTTCACCGATCCATCCATTTTTCTTGAATATCTGCACCAATCCTGCTTCAATTGTTCCAGTATGATCAAAGTTCTCCTTTATCCTCCAATCTAGGTGATCAAAAAGTTAGTTAAGATTTATCATTGCTTTCATAATACTCTGAAGTTCTCTTTCTACTTTTTCATTTTCTTCTCTAAAGCTATTGAACTTCCAACTGTTTGTGGCATCAATGGTGTTGAAGCATGTGATGAATGATCTAAAATAATATCCAATGCTTCATTCCCATTCCCAATATAATTGTCATCAATAGGAATCATGGTCTCCCAAGCTAATAAAACTTTCTCCTAACTTTGATATAAAACTTGAGATTGACTACAAAGTAGTAAAATAGTGGAAGGATGCTCCAATCCATATATTCGCCCATTCATAATAATACCCATAAAAAATTTGAAAATAGTCGACCCCACATCAATGGGGTTTTCCATTTGAATGCAATAGTTTAAAATGAAACTTTCTCTTGTAACTCTACTAATCTTCATAGTAGGGAGTAATTTTGCAGATATGAAGAAATGCCATTGTTTTGATATTCGTTTAAGCAGTGAAGCAGAGAAACTAACGTACCCCTCATCTCTGATTTCCCAATTATCATTTTGATTCATCAGAAAATTATATACATCTTGCATCATATCTCTCATTGAGATAAAATTTATATAATGATAGATTGGACCATTTTCTATCATATAAAAATCATTAATTTGAGCCGGAGTAAATGGTACAACCTTACCTCAAATGAAGACGACTCCTTGGGTATTTCCATGTAAGTTAGCATAGAATTCGTTTACCACTGGTACAACAACTATAGCGGTAGTGTAGCACATAACTTTTCAACTGCTCTGAACAATGATTTTATCAATCTGTGAACTTGGATTACTCAATCCATGATTGAAAAAGCCTCACTCCTAGACAAGTAACTTTTTTGTGATGACTTTGTCTTACAATCTCTGCGCTTCAAAAATGGTAAACTTCTTCTATTAAAAACTCTATACCTTGAAGTATTTCTGGAATTGGAAGCCATGGAATTCTAAATTAGAAAGTTTTTGTACGTTCAAGGTGCAAAACTGCTTTGGACGACGTCGACGCTCCCGTTATTTAGGAACGAAATCCCGCCAAAGTCTGCCCAATTTGGTCTGCACGTGCAAAACTGCTTTGGACGACGTCGACGCTCCCGATGGTGCTGTCGGCGCCATGGTCATTAGGCGGGCGTTGTCGGCACCCATTTTGGCACCGTCTGCGCGGGAGGCCAAAATCAATTCTTTTATTTTTTGTTCAATTTGATTCCAAATTTTCCTTCAAAAATATTATTATTTCTCAATATATAGATACAATTATTAAACAAAATAGTAATATATAGATATATAGATTTATACATGGGTTGCCTCCCACAAAGCGCTCGGTTTAATGTTGTCAGCCTAACGTACCATTCTTTAGTCAGGATGACTTAACATCAAAACTTCTTTAAATTGTGGTAATGTTTCAATTGATGCCCATTAACTTTAAATATCTTTCATGTTTTAAGATTTCTAATAACAACAGTTCCATAATGATAGACTTTAATCACTTTAAATGGTCCTAACCATCTGGATTTTAGTTTTTCTGGAAGTAATCTCAATATTTTATTATATAATAAAACTTCTTATCCAGGTTTGAGCTTCTTTTTAATAATCTTCCGATCATGCCATATTTTCATTTTATTTTTATAGATTTTTGCATTATCATATGCTTCATTTTTAATCTCCTCAATTTCCTTGAGTTGCAATAATCTTTTCTCACCAGCATCTTTTTGATTAAAATTAAATTCCTTAATAGCCCAAAATGCTTTATGCTCCAATTCTAATGGTAAGCTGCATGTTTTTCCAAAAATAATTTTATATAGGGACATTTCTATACGAGTCTTTGACAACGACTTTATATATGCTTAAAAATATAAATATTTAATACTTCTGCTAAAAGATTTAATTCCTCAGCAACTGCACCAAAACTTAATAATAATTATAGATTCGATAAAGATGTATATATAAAATATTCAGTAATTGTAAAGTCACACTTATCAATGCAAGTTATGTATCGCTCAAGTAATGTAGGGCTCTAATGGAGTCCTAAATATCGATCACACAGGGAGTAATATTAGAACTACGAACTAAGATTTTAGAAAAGCAATACTTTAATCGCAACAATGGAATTCAATTTGCTTATCTGTCACTAATAGGTAATTAAAATAAATATGTAATTTTAATAACTATTAAATAACTAATTATACTAATGAAGGTTCTAATGTGATAATCAATAGATAAGAAAGCATCCTTCTCATTGTCAAGAAATTATAGTGAATGGATAAAGTGAATCAGTTCAAATTGTATTGTGCCAAATAAGAGCATACCTATTCTTTACTCTTTGGTACAGACATAAAGAACATTGACTAATCCTACGCTTGTTTACTGAATCTACGGCTAGGTTGGGAGGATACCAGCTCTCACTTCGGTGCTCCCACATTCCCCTCGCCTGAGGGCTAACATCTACACTTCAGCACCCAAACGATAGAACCGAATTGGTAGATTTTAGTTGCCTGAGGGCTAACATCTACACTTCAACACCCAAATGATAGGACCAAATTGAGGATTTTAGCTTTCCACTCTAAAATCTCCAATTCTACGCTCGATAATTTTTATTTCCCTATTTATTTGCACCAAATTGGGGATTTTAGTCTGTCACTCTAAAATCTCCAATTCTACGCTCGATAATTTTTTTTCCATATTTATTTGCACCCAACTTTTCACTCTAAAATCTCCAATTCTACGCCCGATAATTTTATTTCCCTATTTATTTGCACCCAACTTTCCTCTAAAATCTCCAATTCTACGCCTGATAATTTTATTTCCCTATTTATTTGCACCCAACTTCTAATCTAAAATCTCCAATTCTACGCCCGATAATATTATTTCCCTATTTATTTGCACCCAACTTCCGAGGGCTTTGAAAATCTCCAATTCTACGCCCGATAATATTATTTCCCTATTTATTTGCACCCAACTTCCAAGAGAAATCTCCAATTCTACGCCCGATAATATTATTTTCCTATTTATTTGCACCCAACTTCCAAGGTTTCCAAATCTATGCCCGATAATATTATTTCCCTATTTATTTGCACCCAACTTCCAAGGGCTTAACCTCCCTGAATCTTGGATGTAACCTTCACTTTAGTTGTAAAACTCAACATATTTTAACAAATAAGTTGGCCAGATTGAAAGTAAATTAAGATCGAAGTGAAAAGATCATCACAATTTCTTTAACATTTTCATGGCTCAACCAATTCAACTCACCATTTCAGAAATCTCAAGACAAGGAGAAAGACAGAAAAAACTACTCAGATCTCATGGGGAAAACACGACAAAACTCAGAATTCATATATAAATTTAAAGTCATACAAACTACAACAGTAAATAATCCTATCTCTAATTTCTCCCCAAGCAAACTCCTCAAAGTTCCTCTGAATCTCTTTCTTTCTTTGCAGCACACAGAATTCCTCTTCAAAGCGGCAAGGAGGAAGAAATCTCTCACTTTCCCTCCACTGTTACAATCTCACGAAGAATTTCTCACAATTTAGACTCTCTACACTTTTACCACACTTCAACTTTAAGCCTCTCTCTCTTCTATTTTTGGCTAAAGTCTTCTCTTTAAATATGTGGATGATTTTTCCCAAGAGTTGCCTAAGCACCCCTCCAAAATTCGTCCTCATCCAATGAATAGTTGGACATAACCGTCGAGCTCGCTGTCGGCGGGCTCAAGGCTTCGTCAGCGGCCTCGAAGGGGNATTATAGTGAATGGATAAAGTGAATCAGTTCAAATTGTATTGTGCCAAATAAGAGCATACCTATTCTTTACTCTTTGGTACAGACATAAAGAACATTGACTAATCCTACGCTTGTTTACTGAATCTACGACTAGACTGGGAGGATATCAGCTCTCACTTCGGAGCTCCCATGTTCCCCTCGCCTGAGGGCTAACATATACACTTTAGCACCCAAACGATAGGACCAAATTGGTGATTTTAGTTGCCTGAGGGCTAACATCTACACTTCAACACCCAAATGATAGGACCAAATTGAGGATTTTAGCTTTCCACTCTAAAATCTCCAATTCTACGCTCGATAATTTTTATTTCCCTATTTATTTGCACCAAATTGGGGATTTTAGTCTGTCACTCTAAAATCTCCAATTCTACGCTCGATAATTTTTTTTCCATATTTATTTGCACCCAACTTTTCACTCTAAAATCTCCAATTCTACGCCCGATAATTTTATTTCCCTATTTATTTGCACCCAACTTTCCTCTAAAATCTCCAATTCTACGCCTGATAATTTTATTTCCCTATTTATTTGCACCCAACTTCTAATCTAAAATCTCCAATTCTACGCCCGATAATATTATTTCCCTATTTATTTGCACCCAACTTCCGAGGGCTTTGAAAATCTCCAATTCTACGCCCGATAATATTATTTCCCTATTTATTTGCACCCAACTTCCAAGAGCTCCAATTCTACGCCCGATAATATTATTTCTCTATTTATTTGCACCCAACTTCCAAGGGCTTGGTCCAATTCTACGCCCGATAATATTATTTCTTTATTTATTTGCACCCAACTTCCAAGGGCTTTTACAATTCTATGCCCGATAATAATATTTCCCTATTTATTTGCACCCAACTTCCAAGGGCTTTGATCTTTATGCCCGATAATATTATTTCCCTATTTATTTGCACCCAACTTCCAAGGGCTTTGACCTCTAACATCTACACTTCAACACCCAAATGATAGGACCGAATTAAGGATTTTAGTTTGTCACTCTACAATCACCAAGTTGCACCCAAACGATAGGACCGAATTAAGGATTTTAGTCTGTCACTCTAAAATCTCCAATTCTTCAACCCAAACGATAGGACCGAATTGGGGATTTTAGTCCACCTGATTAATTTTATTTCCCTATTTATTTGCACCCAACTTCCAAGGGCTTTGACCTCCCTGAATCTTGACACCCAAACGATAGGACCGAATTGGGGATTTTAGTCTATCACTCTAAAATCTCCAATTTTACACCCGATAAAAACGATAGGACCGAATTGGGGATTTTAGTCTGTCACTCTAAAATCTCCAATTCTTTGCCCAATAAATTTCCCTATTTATTTGCACTCAACTTCCAAGGGCTTTGACCTCCCTGAATCTTGGATGTAACCATCACTTTAGTTGTAAAACTCAACATATTTTAACAAATAAGTTGGCCAGATTGAATTTAAATTAAGATCGAAGTGAAAAGATCATCATAATTTCTTTAATATTTTCATGGCTCCACCAATTCAAATCGCCATTTCAGAAATCTCAAGACAAGGAGAAAGACAGAGAAAACTACTCAGATCTCATGGGGAAAACATGACAAAACTCAGAATTCATATATAAAATTAAAGTCATACAAACTACAACAATAAATAAACTTATCTCTAATTTCTCCCCAAGCAAACTCCTCAAAATTCCTCTGAATCTCTTCCTTTCTTTGCAGCACACAGAATTCCTCTTCGAAGCGGCAAGGAGGAAGAAATCTCTCACACTCTCTACACTTTTACCACACTTCAATTTTAAGCCTCTCCCTCTTCTATTTTTGGCTAAAGTCTTCTCTTTAAAGATGTGGATCAGTTTTCCCAAGAGTTGCCTAAGCACCCCTCCAAAATTTGTCCTCATCCAATGCATAATTGGGCATAACCGCCGAGCTCGCAGTCGGCGGGCTCAAGGCTCCATCGGCGGCCTCGAAGGGGCAGTCAGCGGGCCTTCTAAGTGAATTAATTTTGGAGTCTCGGGAAAAGTCCGCCGTTGGCGCCGTTGGGCTCACCGTCGGCACCCTAATTCAAATCTTCACATTTTGGTCCTTTTCGCTCCAAATTCACTCCTTTTTGCAACTTTTTTGCTCTAATGACCCTGCAATAAGACATTAAAAAAACCTTTCTTTAAAGTGCAATATCATCANAAAAACAATATAAAATAGGTATGAAAATCTCAACATATTTTCCTTTGGTCAAAATCCCCCAAACTTAATTATTATTGTCCTCAAGTAATTTTAGTACTATATAAAAGTTATGATCTATTGTAGTAAAGTTTCAATTC
>JXCR01144791.1:152034-259404 GCA_002079205.1 Phalaenopsis hybrid cultivar | reverse complement strand
GACTCTTCTTGAATTCTCTTATAATGATCTTACCTACTAAATGCTAGAGGTTAAGATCAATATGTGGAATTTCAAGTTGAGTAAAAAGAAGAGTTTTGAATTTCTAATGGTGGGGTACCTCTTCTAGTTTTCTAAGACTAGTCAATAGGAAAGTCCTATGGCTAGACCTAAGCTACTAAAGAAGTTTTCTAGACCTCAACCAAAAGTGAGGTCAACACTAGTAACAGTAGAATCAGTTGTGGCAATAACGGTATCAACTCTGCTCCCCAAACGAAACCAGACGGGAATGCGAGCGGGTAGGTTTTCAGTTGACTTTTGAGATCGTTTGGCAGATCTAACGTCCTTTAGAATTTCTTTCTTCATGCAAGGGGATATTGCATGTCCCACTAGTTTAAGTAGTTCACTAACTGAACAACCTTCCTTGGTAGCTAGCCTCTTGAAAATTGAACTAACTCAGGTGATAGGAGTGGACTTCTGTCTCTCCTTACCATGCCCATGAAGTGATGGTAAAGTAGCAGCAATTTTTTGGATACTCTGGTACCCATTTGTACACATTAAAGGTTGGAATCTACTTCCTCACAGGAGTGGATAGGTCTCCAACAATGCTGGCTCATCCTGGTGAGGATCTTTCTCAACAGGTATCTCCTTAGGAGCCTGAGCTTCAGTAGCCCTCTGAACCCTCATATTATGATTTCTCCTTTGGTTTCGAGTTAGCAGTATAGTCCCCAAACTTGATCTGATTTCAAACACTGGCGGCGGGACGACCAATCCTTCTGTCGGGTCTTTAAAGATCATAACTTCTTTTCCCTTAGCAACAGCGGGAACAACAGGTTTGGTAGGTGCCGTGGTGGCAGTTGTCTTGGCCTTCTTGTAAGAAGAAAAATTCTGAGGGCAGTTCAAGTTAAACTTGTCAGGAGGTTCTTGAACCTCTGGAGCGATGAATTTCATTATTTTCTCTAGAACGACCTTGAGATCTTCAAATCCTGCTCCAAACATGATGGTGGGAGCGACATTGCGGGAATCGCGGCTTGTTGGCAAGTTGCAAGAAAAAGTGAGCATTGGGTACGCCATTATAGTAGCTTCAAAAAGAGAAAGCTCTGGGGTTAGCTATTTGGCCAAAACCTTGTGATCTTAGTGCAAACACTAAAAATTAATAGAGGTCAATTAGTAGACCGGGTAAGTTTTTATTTAGTTTGTGCGGATTTTAAAAAAATTTTTTGTAAAAGTAACTTAAAAGTAGAAACATTTAATAACAAGAAAATTTTAAAGTGCATGCAGCATGACACAATCCGATTTAACTTGCAAAATAGCAAATCAAATTCAAAAAGGAGTTGTGAAGTGTTTAGGAGACAATACGGGACCAACTTATCAATGCACAATGCCCAGGTGGAACTAGTCCACCAACACACCAATTGGGGGTCTGACCCCACATGAAGATTCAACAAGATCGGACAAAGAGGTGTTAAAGGGAATGGTTCAAGTTTGGAATATTTATTGTAGAATCTAAAGGAAGAGAGGCTAGGGGATGTCATAGATCCGGAGGAGAACCTCGGTGACTTCCCAGTCTATTTTATTGTTTGGCTTCAGTTGAGAAGAGAAATATTTAAATGTTTCAGCCTACAAATTTTATTAGTTTAAGGCTTACCATTGTATGAAAGAATCACACAAATAGCCTAGAAGATGTGAGGATTTAGGTCATGATGAATGATAACCTCGAAATCTTAAGATGAGTTAGGGCTAACATTGTACAACATAGTTGTACAAAGGCCTAAAGATAAGGAGAGGATTTATGTTGCATAAGCAAAAAAATCTCTAAATCCTATGGCTTGTTGTTTAATTCTAAGAAAGGAAAGGTTTAGTTGGGAAAGACAGGTTTTGTTGTTGAAGATGGCCATGCTGCCCACCATGCTAGCTCCAAGCTCCTCGTCATGGCGAGTTTAAGTTTTCTAGTGTGTCAAGTTATGATGTCAAATCAGATGGTCCTATGGTTGTAGTTCTTTAACTGTTATGGGGCATATTAAAGTTGATTAGAGCGACACCAGTTAGGATCCTACCATTCCCTTGTTCCGGTACCACTATTTTCTATTGTATTCACTTAGTTCAAAAGAATTTACTAAACTCAACTTAATGAGTCTCATACTTTCATTTAGACCGTGGGAAGCCTCGTTAGCAACCGTAGCTTACCTCCTTCGAGGGATTCCCGATCATCCGATAGAGATGTCTTAATTTAATTGCAATTGTGGTTTTTATGATATTTGCAATTAAATTTTGAGTTGTCTTATATTTTGAATGTTATGACCGTGAATTTTATCTTGATTGATTTTATTTTTTGTTTTGGTTTTACATCTATCCTAGCAGTTTTGGTTTTCATGCAGGTTAACACCGTTGTTTAACATGCAAGCTTTGTAAGCATAAAATACAATGTAGAAAGTATAGAAAAAAAAGACTGTACTGTAAACTGTAAAATCGTACCTGATGAGTCTTCTCGTTCCACCACCTGAAACCCAAAAATGCATGTAAGGACATTTTAAGTAAAGTGGAAAAATAAGGTTCTGATTATTTACCAAATCCTAAATCATATCTTGGTGAGCCCCTATTAATTAAATGAAGGATGATCTTATTAAGCGAGACAAAGTGAGTTTAGCAGACCTCCGAGGTATCCAACACGTTAGGAGAAAAAGCAGGTCCATGCTTCCCCCTCACAGCCTAGTGAAATCTCTCGAGCTCATTTAACCTTTTTATGTTTTTTAATAATTCATTCTGTAAATATCTCTAGTGTTCAATGAACATCGATATTTCAATTATCCCTAAGAGTAGGGTAATCATTATTTGTCATTTAATTTGAGAATTATGTGAGTGAAGACCCTTAAAAGGGGTAAGTTAATGCTATTAAGACACTTGGCCAATTTTAGCTTTAACTTGGGCTTGTAGTGTTCAATTTCTAGTTACGTTCACTTTTCTAATCCTTATTTAACCAGATTTGATTAGCTTAGGTCACTACTAAGCCCTTGAGACCTTGGTGGATGTCTTAGACATTTTGAAATAGATTAAATTTTAAGTGATAATAATTCATCATCAAAACATTTAAATGTCAATTGAACACCAAATAGAAGTATTAAATTAATTAGTTATTAACACCCAAAATCATACCCCTAAGGGTCTATTTGGGGCAGTTGTAGCTTATTGAATAATCTGCTGATAAGTTGATTAAAAATAATCTGTTGATAAGCTAGGTGTGGTGACAATTACAAATTTTTATTTTTTTTGGAAAAGTCAGACCGCAGCCAGAAAGCTCATGCCGCATTTAGATAGATGCGATGTGAAAATGTTATTTTCAGTGTTTTGAAAACGCATAATTTGCCAAAACGTAATTTACCCAAATAGTGTTTTCAAAAAGCCACCGCACCAAATAAGCTGCCCCAAACGGACCCTAAATATAGGATCATTTAATTTATTAGACTTCCAAATTTTAATAATTTAGGAAATTACAAATTTAACCTTTAATTAGAAAAAAATGAGATTGGTTTCTATCAATCAATCCCTTGTGTTTGAGTCACCTAAATATGTTAATTAGGATAAAAAAGGTTGCCTATTTCTCTTTCTAGAATTAAGCCTAAATGTTAATTAAGGCCAAATTCTCAAAGTTATACTTTGAACCCTCAGGCTCTATCACTTCATAATTTATCAAATTTAATTCAAATAACTTTAGAATCTTCATCCTACCTTACTCATGGATTTTTCAAATTTTAACTTAATTTATATAATTATTGATATGCAAAAATAGGGTCGACTTAGACTAGATATCTTGACCAAGGTAGAGCCTAATCCTTTGATTTTTTTACTAGAGGTAAACTTAGACCAGAAAACCATTGGGGGACCCAATTTCATGATTTTTTGAGTTATATTTGAATTATTAGAATTATTTTAAGTTTTTGAGTGTTAATTAATTAAAAAGTTTTTTAAATGTTAAAAATTAAGTTTTAAATTTTTATTAAATCTCTTTGAGGTCAAAGAACCCAGATAAAAAAATTTCACATTTTCTGATTTTTCTTTGAATTATTAGAATTATTTAAGTGAAAGGTTAATAGAAAATCATTTTTTAGCCTTTAAGTTTTTTTTAGCTTTAAAATTCAATATCTTCACTTAAAAAAATTAGGAAAAATATTTCAATTGCTCTTAAGTGCTTAGAAAAAAATTGAGAACATTTCCATAAATTTTAAAATAGGCTTAAAAATGAAGTTCTTATTTTAATTACAGTTTAATTTTTATAAAATTCTCCTGATCATACAGAGTTATCAAAACCAAATTTTATAATTTTTTTTAGTTATATTTTATATATTAAAAATTATTTTAGTGTCAAAAATGTCATTTAACTTAGAAAATCATGTTAAGTTATCAAATGAACTTCAAATGTTTTTGGAATTTTTATGGGGAGTTCTCTGAACTTAAAATCCCAGTAGAGAATCAAAATCAAGTCATTTAGATGATTATTTTTCCTATATTAATTTTCTTTATGTTTTAGGGTTTGGTGAGAGTTAAGTGTGTTCTTAATGACTTGGCCCATGAAAATTTTTCTAAAGGGCTCTCTGGCCACAATAAATCTCCCAAAATTTCTTTGGATTTTTCTAAGTAACATGCTAATATTTATGATTAATTTATGAAAATAATAGACATAAAATTGAAAAAATATGGATCTCTGTCTAGAGGTCTTCTCTAACCTTGGAAAAATCAGAGAATATCCCCCATGATAGAGGTAACAACATGCAAATTATTAAGCTATGGTGAAATATCTACATACATGGAGAGTTAAAAGACTCAAAACTATATTTAATTAATTCCAAATAAAATATGCATCAAATAAACTTCAAACCTTTTCCACACTATTCTCCTTTGTTCACTGAGCACTAAGGTATTTTTCTTTTATTTTTGTGATTTTTCTCTACCACGATATGGATTTTTGAAGTTATGGCCTATAAATAAATAAAATAAAGCCCTATTTTTCAATTTATCCAGTGCGGTGCCACATCATCCTTAGCGTCTCTGAAGCTCCACGTGGTGTTTTTTGGTTCTACGCAGCCATCTGAGTCAGCCCGCGCTTTATGTACCACGCTCCCATCTGGTGCAATCAGAGCCCTCCATTTGATACACGCGCGATCCAATGGCTATAGGTCATTGTCTCCAAATAGTGTGAGCTCGTAACCATTAACCCTAAAACCTTAAGGTCTCCCTCATTTCTCAATCAAATGACCTAGGGTTTGATTCCATAAACTCATCTAAGTGTGACGAACATATCCAAATAGTATACTTGCCATTAAACTAACCCTAATCACATGGAGAATCAAAATAGGCTTGGGAAGTGGGGAAGTTCAACACCTTTTCTCTAAGAAGGGAAGCTCAATTAGAGGTGTTCGGCACATTCATGGAGGTCTAAGGAGGCTATGGATTAAGCCTCTGGTCGTGGTGAAAGGTCTAGACCCAAATTTGATCAAAGCCAAATTTGGGTGTTGATCAAAGTCTAGTGTAGAGGCTCTCTGTGAGGGGGGTTTGATGGGGCTTTATCTTCTTTCATTGTGGTGAAGGAGTGGGTGAGTTTAATTTTATTTTTGTGCACTTTAGAGGTGTGGAGAGCTCTGTCCTGTCTCCAGCAGAGATTTGAACTCAAAAGTTGAACTCTAACAAGAGGAATTATGGCAAGGAAGTGGTTGGGTTGCACTGAGGAGGTCTCAATGAGGCTATGGGAGCAATTTAGAGGGGTCTCCTTGAGAAAATTTCAGCACCTCTCTCTTGTCCGTGAAGGGGCCATTTTATAGCCATGGTTAAAGAGGAGAGGTCAGGGTCTAGTCATGGCTGCAAAAGCTTGCTTAGGTGGTAGGATAAGAGGCTCTAAAGTTTAATTGGGGTGAGCTGGCTCCTAGGGCTAAGGATAGGTTTTATTCAAGGGTGGTGGCTCTCAGTTTTGAGGTTTTATGGTGACTAGGTGGGCTTCCAGGGCTAGGGGAGATGGCCTGGAGATGAGGTGAGTGAGGGGGAGGCTTAATTATGGTTTACCCCAAATGGTTAGTCATGATGGAAGAGATAATTGGTTTAAGATAAAAAAAAGGTATGAATCTCATAATTTAGGGACTCATTGGTCCATAGCTTGCTTTTGTGGTTTTTGTATGGTTTAGCCTAGTCCAAAGGAATGGCTTAGTGGTTGTGGTGGTCTTTGGTTGGCCAATTTGGCTTGATTTGGTCAATTTTTGGTGAAGGGGTCCATGTGGGTCAAAATGGCTAAAGGATGGGTTTGGGTTAGGCTAGCCATGATTTTGAGCCCAATTAATTGATCAATATTGTGTAAATGATTGTAAAGAGGATTTTATGTGAAGGATTGAAATGATTTGGAGTTCAATTGGGGGTTCTATTTGAAGGATTTTGGAAATTTGGTCACTTTCGGCATGTTGGTCTCTAGAGTCTAGATTGGGCTAAGCTTGGGATAATTCTAAATTGATTGTTAAAAATGTTCAATAGGAATGTCATGAATAGTTTTCATCATAAATTGGGTGCCAATTTTGGGGCAAAGACATTCAATTTGGTGAAATTTGGAGGCATAGCCAATTTGGGGCAAATTTGGGGATTCTTGAACTTGGGTTTTGACTCTAGGCCAATTGAAGGCATAGCCAATTAAATGAAATTGAGGCTTCACCAAGGCCAATTTAAGGTCAAATGTTGATGTGTAGGAATATTATGAAGATTTTAGGATTCAAATTGAGGGAAATTAAGTAGGCAAGTCATAGGGCCAAAGTTGGGGTTTTGACTTAGATTAAAATTGGGCTCAAATCATGGGCCAATTAAGCTTGGATTTTATTTAAATTTATCATATTAATGGTGAATTTAAGTTTAGGATTGATATTGAAAAAAGTTGGGCCCAAATTGATAGACATTTGAGGTGAATTTGGGGAAATTGGACCTTTAAATGCAATTTGGGAGTTTTGGTCAAAATGGTCACATTGGCCAAATTGGTTTCAATTGAAGGGCCCAAATTGGTTTTGGAGAAATTTGGAGTGATTTTGGATGTTTTTGGAGAGTTTGGGGTGTCAGGGGTATTTTTGTAATTTTGGTAATTTTGGGGGTATTTTGGTACATTTGGAATTTTTGGATAGTTTTGGATAACTTGGGTATTTTTAAAAGGTTTAAAATGATTTTTGAACAACTTTGGACATTCTGGGTGAATTTGAGGATTTTGACAAAATTTGGGATTTAAGGGTGTTTAGGTAATTTGGGTTGGTTTGGGAGTGAATGGTCAAATTGGGTATTTTGGTAGGTTTGGGGTATCAACCACCCTACATGAGCTATGGACCAATTGAATCCCTATTTGGGTCTTCTATATATTGGTCTTAGCTAAACCCTAGCCTAGGGCTAGTGGGTTTAGGGGACCATCTACATGAGTCTCCCAAATAATTAAGGGATCAAATTCAACAGATATTGGGTTTAGGGTTGTGAGGGATTGTGAGTGAGAGAGAGTTTAGTGAGTGAAAGTGAATGCCTTAGCCCCAGACTAGCACTCAACCCTAAGGTCAAACAGTCCTACGGGAACTCTCCTTGAGCTCCCTCATAATGACCACACCTACTAAGTGCTAGAGATTAGGACCAATATGTTGAACTTCAAGTTGAGCAATGAGGAGTGTAGAATTTTTAATGGTGAGGGTTCTTTTTCTAGTTTTCTAATAATAGTCACATGAAAGTCCTATGGCTAGACCCTAAGTAACTAAAGAGGAAAAATTAAACCTCAACCAAAAGTGAGGTCAACAATACTAACGGCAAGGAAACCGTTGTATAACTCTTGTGCACTCTGACTAACAAATTGCTTTCACGTTACTTCCTCCTTTTTCTTCAAATCACTCTCCCAAGATGTCATCTTTCAAAACTCTTTCTTCGCACTTAGAATATAGGGTTAGAATTGAGTTGTGGTATAATTCCTCACATAACCCTTCTATTTATAGGCTTTAAACCCCCTACAACTCTTAGGCACGTCTTAAAATTGCTATCCCACGTTAGATCTAACCAAATTATAGTTAAAACTTCTAAAAAGTGAAATTTGCACATTTTTTTAATTGCAGTGCATAAGTGCCAGATATTGGTGCTTAAGCGCTAGCACTCAATGTAGCACAGGTCAACTTAACGTCTAACTACTCTATCTAACAGGATTAGGTCATCTTTTAAGGTCTTAGAATAATCACTTAATCGATATATATTCAAAATACTACCAAAACTTTCTAAATTAAACACAACAACATAACATTCAAAATAAACACAAAGATAACTATGGGTGAGCGCTTGGTTTAACGTTTCCAGCCCGACATGACTAGTGCTTATTCTGGTTGACCTAACGACATAAGATCATTCAATTTAAATTAGTCACCTAAAAAGTAGGGTTTCAGCCTTTGACCATTCACTTTAAATACTTTATCAATTTTAGGATCTTTGATATCCACAACACCATAGGGATAAACTTTCATCACAACAAATAGACCCATTCACTTGGACTTAAATTTGCCTGTAAATAATCTTAACCTTGCATTATAAAGCAAAACTTGTTGCCCTAGCTCAAAATTCTTAGTATGAATCCTCTTATCATGCCACTTCTTCATCTTTTCTTTGTAAATCTTAGCACTTTCATAAGATTCATTTCTTATCTCTTCAAGCTCATTTAATTGCAATAGTCTTTTCTCACCAGCATCCTTTAAATTATAATTAAATTCCTTAATTGCCCAATATGCTTTATGCTTAAGTTCAACTAGTAAATGACAAGCTTTCCTAAATATTAGTCTGTATGGGGATATTTCTAAAGTAGTTTTGTATGCAGTCCTATAAGCCCACAAAGCATATTACAGTTTGACTGACCAATACATTTTAGTTATATTCATAGATTTTTCCATTATTCTTTCAATTTCATGATTGGATAATTCAACCAAGCCACTTGTTTGAGGATTATAAACGTTAGCAATTCGATGGTTAATATGATATTTCTTTAATAACTTCTTCATTATTGCATTTCTAAAATGACTTCCCCCGTCAGTTATGATCATTGTCGGCATCCCAAATCTACAAAATATCTTTATCCTAAAAAATTTTGCAACACTTTGGGCATCACATCAAGGTAAAGTAATAGCTTTTATCTATTTGGATACATAATATATTGTCAAAAATATATATAAATTTCTGAAATATGGTATAAATTGTTTCATGAAATCTAATCCTTAAGCATCAAATATCTCCACTACTAATATATAATTGAGGGGTGATACACCTAAAATATATAGTATTCTTATACATATTTTTATACCTATTTTTGAGATATTACGCTTTAATGGAAGGTATTTGTGTGTTTTTCTTTTAGATGCACGTAAAAAGGTGAAAAATGCTAAAAGGAGTGAAAAAGGATCAAATTTGGAGCAAAAATATGAAAAATGTGCCAAAGTGTTTTGACGCCTAAGCGCCAGATCCGACACTTAAGCGCCAGTGAAACAGAGAAGGTCGTGCCTAAGCGTTAGAGGCCCCGCGCTTAAGCTCCAGAGGTAGTTATGTGATAGTTTACTTCATTTTGCTGAATTTTGAAGGGAAATTTGAGGCATCTATTGGCTACAGAGGGTGGTTATGTCCACTAGAGACAAAAAAATAGTTAGAAGACTTATGAAAGGAGGCATCCTTTGGAGAATACATCAAATTGGGACACATTTTGAAGAGTTATCAATGCACCTCTTGGAGATTTATAAAAGAAGGAAGTTGAGACTTTTTGAAGTTTGCTTGAAGGTTCTGGAAAGTACTAAAAAGAGGGAGTTTTGAGATATAGTTTGGAGAGATTTTTAGGCACCACAAATTCACTTTATCTTTTTTATTTTTAGTTTTATTTTGAGAGTCAAGAGTGTTGTAAAAGAGAAGAGATTCAAAGGAACTTCAAGAGTTTTGTGGACGATTTGAGATAAGTTTTTATCTTTTATCTTTAAACTACTTTTGATTTTAATCGAAACTTCTTGTTGATTTTACAATGATTTCTACTTTAAAATTAAAGTGTGGTTTTATTTTTCCCATGGATTCTGAGTAGATTTCTTTATCTTTCTCCTTAAAATGATAAGTAATTAAAGTGTTGGATGGAAGTTATGGAGAGTATTGATCTTTAATGTTGGAAGAAGTTGTGATGATTTAAATCCGTGTACTTCATTTACTTCTTGATTTGGTCTATCCAGATGTCAAAATTTGTTGTGAGAACATATAAGAATAGGTTTGGTATTGTCTCAGTCAACAATTGAAAAGAATCACATGAGGTTGTATGAATGAGAATGTAATTCATATGATTTAGTGCAAATAAAGAAGGAAATAATCTTTGAAGGTTGTAGAGTTAGAGGACTTTATGGTGACAGGTTAAAGCCCACAACTTGGTTTATTGTTTTAGGTTTTGATACGAGAATCAAGGGAACTCTAGAGTGAGAGCTAGTATCTTCCATGCCTAATAGTCTTCAAAACTATTCAAACTTTAAATTAGCCAATATTCTTTTTAGCATCTCTAGTAAGGGTAATAAATATTATTGCTCCTATTTGACACAACACAATTTTTCATACTTCCACAACAGAATATCTATACTTTTTACAAACTCATAATAAGGAGAAAGATATTTTCATATCAAGTGTTTTTCTTTCATATAAACTCAAGTTATCTCTAGAAGTTTTATTATTTTGTTAAAATATCAAAAATACAAAAAAGAATTGAATTTTACCTACTGTGAAAACATCTATAGTTTAAATAATTGTCTTTTTAAAATAGAAGTTTTGTTGATAAATAGTGCATATTGCTTATTTTCTCTGTGGGATCGATATTCAGGTCTTAATCAAAAAATCCTATATTACTTTATAATGATACATATACTTGCATAATATGTAAATTAAACAGTTAAATTCTTATTTTCTTCAGGATCAAGTTTTTGGTTCTGTTAAAAAGTAAGGAAACATAAGTGAAAAATATCATCAAAGACATTGTTATACTGTTGCATACAAACAGTCGGGATCAAGGGGCATCTCATTCCTCTTATAAATATTACCTACTCATTGACATCGATCACAAGTTTTAATATAAGCATTCACATCTCAAAAGACTGTAGGCCAATAAAATCCAGATTGCAGAATTTTGTATGTTATTTTATCAACACCAAAATGTCCCCCAAAATCAAAATTATGATATTTTTTGATAATTTCGTAAGTTTCTTCTAAAGGCACACATCTTCGAATAATAAGATCATTTCCTTGTTTATTAGGGTATAATATCTCTAACAATAAAATTCATAATGTTGGCATACTATGGAACACACTGCTCATTAACATTGAATAATTCATCATCTGTAAAATGTTCATTAATCTCTTTTTCAAAACAGAGTGGCTTTTCTAATTCAAGCCTGGATAGATGATCAACAATTTGATTCTTAGCTCCCTTCCTATCTAGTATCTGAAAATCAAATTCTTGCAAAAGAAGAATCCATCTTATAAGTCTTGGTTTTGCATCCTTCTTTTTCATTAAATACTTGATACCATAATGATCAGTATGCACAACACATTTAATTCCAATTAAGTATGATCTAAATTTATCAAAAGCATATACTACTACTACTAATAACTCTTTCTTAGTTGTGGTATAATTAATTTAAGCTTTATTAAGAGTTCTACTAGAAAAGTAGATTACTTTGAAAATCATATCATGATTTTGTCCTAAAATGGCTCCAATAGCATAATCACTTGCATCACACATTAGTTCAAACTTTTTTTTCCAATTTGGTGAAATAATAATTTCTTGAGTGAATAATTTTTATTTTAATAATTCAAAAGCTTTAAGACACTCATTATCAAAATTAAAAATTACATCTTTTTCAAGTAAATGGCATAGTGGCTTAGCAATTTTTGAAAAGTCTTTAATATACCGCCTGTAGAATTCAACATATCCTAAAAAACTCCTAGTTTCCTTCACACTTATTGGGTAAGGTAAATTAGTGATCACGTGAATTTTTACAGGGTCTACTTTCATACCATTTTCTGAAATTAGATATCATAAAACAATTCCTCCTGCTACCATAAATTGGCATTTTTCCCAATTAAGTACCAAATTTGTTTCTTCACAGTGCTTAAGGCATTTTGATAAATGTTCCAAACATGATTCAAATGAAGTTCCAAACACTGAAAATTTATCCATAAAAACTTCAATCCCTTTTTTAATTAAATCATAAAAAATATTCATCATACATATTTGAAATGTACCAGAGGCATTACATAAAATAAATTACATTCTTCTAAAAGCAAATGTAACATAAGGACCGGTAAAAGTTATTTTATCTTGATCCTCAAGAACTATTTATATTTGATGATAACTAGTATATCCATCCAAAAAATAAATGTATTTATGCCTAGCTAGTCTATCCAACATTTGATCTAGAAAGGGTAGTGGAAAATGATCATTCCTTGTGGCGAGATTTAATTTTTTATAGTCAATGCATATTCACTATTTTATGACTTGTCTTGCTGGTATTAACTCAATATGATCATTCATACTCACAGTCACTCCTTTCTTAGGAGCATAGTGAATCGAACTAACCCTTGCACTATCTGAAATAAGGCAGATAATTCCAGCATCTGACCACCTTAAAATTTCTTTATTAACAACTTGCTTCATAACAATATTTAATCTTCTTTGTGGATCAGCTCTATGTTTGCAGTTCTCTTCCCTATGAAACTATGCATACAAACTGAAGGACTAATTCTTTTTATATCAGTAATTGTCCGTCCAAAGACTTTCTTATAACTCCTCAAAGTTTTCGTTAAACTCATTTCTTCTTCTGTAGTTAATTTTGAGGAAACTATAACAGGTAATGTTGAGGAATCACCTAAAAGTCATTCTTCAAATGTTCAAGAAGTAACTTCAACTCAAGCTCAGGAGGTTTTTCAATTGATGGAAAAAAGGTTTTATATTTTTTTGTCCTGTCCGTAATTTGAATCTTTCTTGTAAAAATCTTTACATTGATCTGATTCCCCTTCTTTCTCATGTTCCAACTCTTTCAGTTCAGATTTCTCTTCATAAGTTGTTTCGAAATGACATTCACTTAGAAATCTTATCACATCCATTCTATAGCAGTCGTCATCTTTACCTTTTGATAGGTATTTCATTGATTTGGAAATATTAAATGTAATTGTCTAATCATTGATGCACTTAGTTAATTCTCCTTTCTACTCATCTATCATTGCTCTTCCTGTAGCTAGTAAAGGCCTCCCCAAAATGATAGATATCTCCTTATCTTCCTCCATATCTAGCACAATGAAATCAGCAGGAAAAGATAAATTGATCCACTTTCACTAAGACATCTTCTATAACTCCTTTAGGATAGGTTATTGAACAATCAGCTAAATGCAGAGTTACAGTAGTAAGGGATAGTTCTCCTATTCCTAATCTCTTAAATATTGTAATAGAATAAGGTTAATGCTTGCATCTAAATCATATAAAGCTTTCCTATAAAATTTGTCTCCTATTTCACATGGAATTGTGAAACTACGAGGATCTTTAAGCTTTTTTGGAAATTTTTTTTAAATTATTGCACTACACTCCTCACTAAGTGCAACAGTCTTGTTATCTTTGAACTTCCGTTTTTTGTTAAGAATGTCCTTCATAAACTTCACATAGCTTGGTATTTGTTCTAAGGCTTCAGCAAATGGAATATTAATTATAAGCTTTTTAAAAATTTCCATAAACTTTGAAAATTGTTTATCCAACTTTTGTTGACAGAGCCTCTAAGAAAATGGAGGTGGTGGTTTTTCCAAGTCAACTTTAAGTGGAGAAATAGGTCTCTCTAAGCCTTTCGGGGCGTTCACTTTATGCTCTTTAATTTCTTTTCTCTCTACTTCAGTTTCTTTTTTAACTCTATCTTCCAATTCTCTTCCGCTTATAAGCTGAATTTTACCTGCTCTTTATTATGGTCTATTGTATTTACTTCAGTATTACTTAAAAGAGTTCCTTAGGATCTATTACTTAATGAATTTGTTATTTGTCCCAACTTATTCTCAATATTTCTAATCGTAGCTCTTTCCCTTTGTAAGTGATTTCCCATTTGTAACACCACTTCTTCTGTAGACAACTTTTTCTCCTTAAATTGTGGATTACTATTAAAACCTAGAGGATAAGTATGTATATAACTACTATTCCCTTGGTTGCAGTTTTTCAATGATTTTACTTGGTTGTTCCCCCATTGTTGATTATTACTACCCAAAGTATTATTCAATTTAAAGTTGGTATGGTTCTTCCAACCTGGGTTATAATAGTTTGAATATGGGTTATTTTGTTTGTTGTTGGCATTTAAAGTTTCTAATGATGTTTCAGTATCAACCATTTAGCCTAATGATTTCTCTTCAATCATTGCAATTAGTTGAGAAAAATCATTCCAAATTAGTCTAGCTTCCTTGAAATTCTAGCAACTTGATTTGCTAACATGGCAAATGTATCAGTTTCATGAATATTGACTACTTTTTAAGATTTAACCTTTCAGAAGGCCATTCAAAATTATTTGTAGCCATCTCTTCAATTAAAGCATAAGCATCATAAAATATTTTTGACATCAATGAACCACCACCAGCAACATCGATAATATATCTAAGAGATACAGCTAATATATTGTAAAAGGTTTAAATTATTAACCAATCTAGTATAGCATAGTGTGTACACATTCTCAGTAGTTCTTTAAATCGTTCGAACGCTTCATAAATAGATTCCCCTTCAAACTAACAAAAAGATTTAATATTATTTCTAAACTTCATAATTTTTTTATGGTGGAAAATATATTTGTGCGTTAAATCACCCCATGTTTTGATAAATCCAGGTGATAACGAATGTAACCATATCTTAGCTTTCTCCCTCAATGAGAAAGGAAATAATCTAAGACTTATAGCAACATTTGATACATCATCATATTTAAATGTAGCACATAATTCTAAAAAATAGGCAAGATGTAAATTTGGATCTTCAGTTGGTGCTCCCCAAACTAATTATTTGATATCATTTGGATAATAACGGGTTTAAGTTCAAATGAATTAGTCACTACAGTGAAGTTCATGTACTTTTTGAATACTACAATGAAGTTCATTCTCTGTAAGGTTTGCATAATCTCTTAAAGGTCTTAACTCTTCAGCATTTTGATAATTTTGATTTGCCATTTCTTGAAATTGTTTATTTTTTTCAGTAATTTTTAAATTTAGATTTTTTTAATAATTTTAATCTGTCATTTCTTGCAAGTATTTGTATCGTTATCAAGTAATATAGAACTTTTTTATTAAGCCCTGAATATCGAACCCACAGGGATAACTAATAATATGCAACTTACAAAATAAAAGAAAATTAAATAACAAAATTTTAATTAGCAAATTATTCTTACTTAAACTTTAGATGTTATAATATGAATGAAAATTCAATTTCTTTTGTAATTTTTGATAATAGAAAATAAAGTAAGAAACTAATTAACTTAACTAAATACTTGCAAGATGAAGGCAATATAAATAAAATATATTTTTTTCTTATCATGAATCAATAACAAGTATAGAAATTTTGTTGTGGAAGTTTTCTAATTATTTTGTGCCAAATATGAGCAATAATATACTTTACCCTTACTAGAGATGCTATAAAAAATATTGGCTAGTCTATAGTTTGAATACTTTTGAAGACAGGTCAGGTAGAAAAGATATTAGCTCTCACTCTAGAGTTTTCTCTTCTCCCTCCACATGGGTGATAACATCTAGTATCAGAACCTAAAGTTATAAATCAAATTAATGGTTTTAGTCTGTCACTCTAAAGTCCTCTAATTCTACACCCTTCAAAGATTATTTATATATTTATTTGCACTCTACCCCATGAACTACATTCTCATCCGTGAAATTAAATGTGATTCTTACCATTTGTTGACTGAGACAATACCCTCTCGGATCTTACATGTCCACACAACTGGTATTAACATCTTAATTGGCAAAATTAGGAAATAAATGAAGTACAAGGTTTAAAATTATCACAACTTCTTCCAACATGAAAGACTAATACTTCACACAAATTCCTTTAAATACTTATTCACTTATCATATTAAATAAAAAGATAAAGAAAAATACTCAGAATTCATAGAGAAAACACTACCACACTTGAGTTTAAAAGTAGAAATCATGCGTACAAACAAGAAGTCTAAATGAAAACCAAATGTAGTCCTCTCCACCAAATGTATTGAAGTTCGTTTGAATTATCTTCCTTCACTCACAATACACACTAAAACTCAAAATAAAAAAAAGATGGCCGGCGGCAACGGCAGTGGTTACTTTGAATGGATGGATGATGATTGGCTACCCACCTCCTTTGATGATATAAGTCTTCTTTAATAAAAATCCAAGGGGTGTCTTGGTGTCTCTTCAAAATGTGTCTCCATTAAATGAATCTTCTAGAAGTTGCCTCCTTTTAAAAGCCAATTGAATGGATTTTTGTGTACATGAACTGTTCCCCACGTTTTTACCAAGGGTAGCTTCAAAAACCTCTTAAAAAATTTTTCCAAATTCAATGAAACATCAAATAAATTCTTTTGGCACTTAAGCATGGGGTACCCAGCGCTTAGTCATGACTCGGTCTATTTAACTGACGCGTCAGTGCCAGGCCTAGGCGCCAAGCGCCTCAGTTCATTTTTGCACCATTTTTATTTTTTCTCCAAATTTGATCCATTTTCACTTTCTTATCATTTTTCATTCATTTGATTGTACCTTAAAGAAAAACACACAAATACCTTTCATTAAAGCACAATATCTCAAAAATAGGTATAAAAATGTGTACAAAAAGACTATAAATTTTAGGTGTATTAGCAGATACTTTACCTCCATCGGTATTAGATGGATACTTTACTTCCAAGGAAATCTTGAACTAAGGCTTCTTCTATTTTATCATCATCATTTCTTCCTCAAAACTTTCTTCTATGTTGATGCTAATGGTCAGCCTAGTCCATTCAACAATTGTGTTGGTTCTTCCTCATCCACATCCCCAACTTCCATCTCAGGTGTATGGACTAAAAGAACCTCTACCAGCTCGTTGTGAAGAAATGGTAGTAGTTCATTAAAGAGGAGTTGAATGACCTTGTGCTTGTAATCTTTATAGACCATTCGTTGTCACAACTTCTCATGAAAAGACAGTCTTCTTTGGAGGTGCTTAGTAAGCAGCGTCTTCATGGATGCCTACTTCATGCAATGAAAATGGTTGTAAATACCGTTTGATATAATGTTCTTGTCCTTCTTTAGAACACTTGATGCACTGATGTAAAGATGATGGAACTATGTTATGCTCGTGAATCCATGGTCGGCCGAGTACAGCATTGAAAGAGGTCTCTACATTAATGATATGAAATTTTGCATTTTTTTACTAGCTCTCCAACCTTCATTAACAATGTAATCGATCCAAGGGCTCTTTCTTTCTTCGGATTAAATCCTCTTAAAATCATCTTATCAGTTGTAAGCTCTAAGCATCAATATCCAAGTATGTCAATGTCCGTAGACTTATTAAGTTAAGTGATGCTCTCAGATCTACCAAAACTCTAGACAACACAAATCTGTCAATATTAACAGAAATGTCGAGTGATCGGTTGCCGAGCAACAAGTCTTCATCTATGAAGGTTAGCCCAGGTTGTTCTTTTAACAATCAAACTTCATTCGAGGATGTGCAGGACAACTGAGCTAAGCAAATCTTTAGGTCAAGCAAGGTTGTAACCTGAGACTTTCTCATTTTCCTTAACAGGATCAGAGCGTCGTAGATGCTTAGTTTGGTCAGAAACCTCCTAAGATGAGCTATCAAGTTATAATCCACTTTATCAATTCTTTGATCTTTACTTAGTTATGTTTCTCTTCCACTAGCGAAGGCAGAGGTAGTTCTTCTTAAGTGACTATTTATTTTCCTTTATCCATTGAAATTGTCCTTGGGGATAATACCTTCCCACTTCTTAAGTTTATTTAGGTAATCCCTTCTACTTCTTGAGATGTTGTTGGCAACACTTTTGGTGTCTCTTCTTCATCAAAAAAATCTACTTTGATAGTGAGCGGTGCACCGTGGTACTCGAGGACTGGTTCCTCACTTCTGGTGCTATCATAACTGGTGTTGTCGACATCTTCTTCATTCTCGTTAATGGGTTCATTGAACTTAAGTACAATTTGAGAATCAGTTTGGGAATCAAAATTGAATTTATATTGGCTGAATTCAGTTACATTATCACTAGAAATAGTTAGATCGTAGCCGAAAAATAATCATTATATTCATAAGACCCGCGTGAGGCAAAAATATAGTCATACATAGTCAGGGGTTCGATGATTTTCTTCATGACGACGTTGTTCTCCTTCTCTGGCTGCGATGATTTCTCTGGTGAAATCTCTAACTTGGGCTTGATAGATTGTAGAATTTGAACGGTTGTTTGCACTAAAGTGGTCTGAATCTGGTCTAGTGTCTTCTTATATGATTTGCTCCAAACTTTGCTCCATCCATCTTTCTCTAAATACAGATCTATCGAAGTTATTGGCTCAACCAAAATCATATTTACGTAACCTTTTTTAGGTTCCTTTAAATATTCTTTCGAGATGCTTATATTTACTTCTTTAAAGTTCCTGTCGAGCCAATCCTTGAAAATGAAATAACCCTCTATTGTGTGTCTCAATATTCTATGATAAGAGCAGAAATTGGGATGATCCTTCTTGTCAGCTTCTTCTGGCTTCTTTTTTTCTGGCAATCTGAACTCGGACCTGTTCATTAAATTTCTGACATCTTCTCTACTGCCTCATCTTTGAAAGAATACACTTTTCATCCATTCTGAAAGAGTCGCACCCCATCTACCATATGTCTGGTACGGTCCTCCTTGGTATGACTACTGTCTAGATTGGCTTTACTGTTGTGTTTGCTGCAAAGGTTGAGTATGTTGTGACAACTGCTGAGAACTTTGACAAAAATACTTGGCCTGAATCTTCATCAGATGCTTCCCTTTATCAACTGTCGCTATTGTTCTAGACTTATTGTCGAATATTCTAGTTATCCTGGACTTCTCTAACTTCTCTTAAGAATCCATATGTTTGACTTCTTCTTGTAAATTGTTGGCCTTGCTTAGCAGCTTCTCAAACAATTTGATGGTGAGTCCCTTAAGCATAAAAATTGCCTGCCCATGGATGCTTTTGAGCAAAATCTCAATCGCATGTTGTTTCTGTAGCTGAGGCTCGCATTTCATGCTTAGGTTTCTCTACCTTAAGATATAATCTACTAATGTCTCATTAGGCTTTTAGCCTTTTACCTTTCCACTACGAGATCTCCAATCATAATGTGGTGTTGTGCTCTAGCAAATCTCTTCACAAACAACTGTTCCAATTCAACGAATGTCTTTACTGATCCATTGGGCAACTCGACATACCAATTGAATGTGATTCCGGACCAGCTGCAAACAAACTGATGGAAGAGAAAGGCTTCATTACCCTTGGTGTTGCCACAACTGACTCAGAAATGTGCTACATGTTGTCTGGGATTTCCAGTTTTGTCGAACGTATTGAAGTTTGGTGACACAAAACCTTTAGGGTAGGGCACGGTATCCAACTCCCTTAGGTAAGGTATACCCTTTGAAATAAATGCACCACCCTTAGATTGGGCTAAGGTCTCCCGAACTTGTTGTTTGACCAACTGCTTTATATCTTTTTCTGGTATTAAACTTGGTAGGGAATCTTTCTTTTGTTGGTCATCTCTATTAGCATATGAAACTTCTCTCCTTTCATTGGTAATGTGAACTATCTCTGGTTGGTTGAGTTTTGGAGAAGCTAACTACTGTGAATGAGACTATCCGTGAACAGTAGCCATGGTGGCCATGTTGGTGGCCATCTCTTCCATTCTCTTCTCCATCTGGCTGATTTGTTCATCTGTTAGCAGAACAGCTCTACGTAAATCATCTACGGTGTTCCCTTCAACAAGAGGTTCGGCATCACGTGCATATGTAGCAGTTGTAGTTTCGACGACGTGAATATCCATGAATTTTTCATCAAGATAATAGTTAAAATTGAAATTTTCATCATCCATATCTATACCATGTTCTTTGGCTAACTCAGAAATCTCGGCCCTGAGCTTTTTGACTTTTTCTTCAATTATTGCTTCCTAGATTATCTTGAGATCTAGAGGACTCTCTTGAACATCCTCATTCTGTATGCCAAACTCGGTAGCAACGGTTGCAATGACATCTCATGCGTCAGATCTTTACTTCATTCCACAATCTTGCCCTGCGGGCTTATCAAATTGTATTGGTACGGTGACCTTGTGTACCAATACCTTCTTTTTCGACAATGATCTCTTGAGGTGGGATGTCTCAACAGAGGCATCGGTGAGTCGAGGAGAGGCATGCTAACTACGGTGTGGACCAAGTACAATATTGGGTGACTTTTTTACTATCTCTTTCTTTAGAACACCTTTTACGGGCAACCATTGTTAGTATCCTTAGACCTAGACGCGACTTGACTGGTTGACGTCCTACAGATCTCAGAGCAGTAGTTATAAAAAAATCAGTGGTTACGATGGTAGTATCGACTCGGCTTCTTAGACGAAATCGGATGGGAATGTGAGCTGGCAAAACTTTAGCTGATCTTTGAAACTGTCGGACATCCCTAATCTTTGAGACTGTCGGACAGCCCTGTCATCCATCAAAATTTTTTTCTTCATTTGAGGTGATACTGCACATCCTACTCGCTTAAGCAACTTAAGAACTGAACTTCCTTCTTTAATAGCCAACCTCTGAAATACTGTATGGACTTTAGTGAAAGGAGCGGGTTTCTCCTTCTCCTCATCATGAGCATGAAGTGACGGTAAGGCAACATCAATCTTCTGATTAATTTTGCATCTATTAGTGTCCAATAATGGTTGAAACCTACTTCCTTGTATAAGCAGAGTGGTCTCAAGAAATTTGAGTTCCTCTTGGTGAGGAATCTCATCAACTGACACTTTCTCTGGAACTTTGGCTTTAGTAGCCCTCGTGATCCTTTGATTGTGATTTCTTCTCTGAGACTGAGTTAATGTCACAAACTTTGAACTAGATCTGATTTCTAATACAAGTGATGAGGCATTCAATTCTTCAATTGTATCTTTGACAATAATGATTTCTTTTCCCTTAACAGACAAGGGAACAACATACTTAATAAGTTTTGGGTTAGCAGTAGTCTTCACCTTCTTACACGAAGGGAAATCTTGAGGGAAATTTAGGTTAAACTCAATAGAAGGCTCCTGTACTTCCAGAGTGACGACTTTAATTACAACAAACTGAGCTTTTCAGAGTAAAACCTTGAGTTCATCGAATTCTGCTCCAAACTTTATGGTGGGAGCAACATTGCGGGCATCGCGGCTAGTTGGCAGGTTGTAGGTGAAAGTGAGCATGGGGAACGCCATGGCAGTAGCTTCAAACAGAAAGTTTTGATGTTAGTTATTTGGCCAATACCTTGTAATTCTAGTGCAATAACTAAAAATTAACAAGAGTTGTTCTGTACAGTGGGTAAGTCTTTCTTATTCTCATTTAATTTTAGTTTGTGAAGACTTTAAATTTAGGAAAGTAAATTAAAAAGTGAAAGAACTTAATTAATTAAACGAGAAAAGTTAAAAAGTAAAAGGACGCAACAATTTGATTTAGTTTGCAAAATAGCAAACCAAACCCGAAAAAGGGATTCTAAGAGCAAAGTAAATTTTAGGACCCATTATGGGACCAACTTCACAATGCACAACGCCCAGACGGAACTAGTCCACCCACATACCTATTGGGGGTCCGATCCCACACAAAGATAAAAGTTCTAATGAACTCTTGAACCTTTCCATTCAAAGGTGATTGAACAGACTGTCCTGAAGTCTGAAAGATTTAACCGTACTTTCCCAAGAAAGAAATGGGTGAAGCATGTCAACGGAAGAAGGGTAATATGGTCCATAAGGAACATGAGCACATTACCGATGTATGAAGACAAGATTCCATAATTTAAATGGAGAGAGAAAATTATCCCCAGCGAAGTTGCCAAAAGCTCTCGGTAGCCAAATTGGAAGTTTTCGATCGCCGAAATGGATATCCCGACACCCGGTTTTAATTTAATATATATATTTATATTTTAAAGAAATAATATTTTAATTATTGAAAATACGAGACCGAACCGATCTCATATCCTCAGTATTTCAAATAAGCTAGCTTATTACCGCAAGCAATGCATCTCTCCTGAAGGGTAGACACACTACTTACTGATGAAAGGCTAGATTAAATAAACTAAAGAATATATGGCATATATTTAAGTCTGCAAAAAAAACTATTTTTTATATTGACCGACAAGTTCTCCTATTTAATACAAAAAATTAAATAGGATTTATATTAAGTTGATTTTTTAAAAGTTTACTATAAGGGCAAGCCCCTATAGTTAATTACATCTTAGATAACCGAAGTCACCTAAGAAAACTCTTCAGATCAAGGAATATTGTCTTTAGGAATTTTAAGGTGTAGGACATTTCAAAAGATCAGACAAAGAGGTGTGAAAGGGTAATAGCTCAAACTTGGAACATTCTTATGGAATCCAAAGAAAGAAGAACAAGGGGACGTCATGGATCCTAAGGAGAGCCTTGATGACTTTTGAAGCTATCCTATGGTTTGGCTTCAATTTTGAGAAGAAGAATTATTCAATGTTTCATCCTGCTAATTTTATTAGTAAGGGCTTACATCTGTGCGAGATGATCACGTAAATAGCTTGAAAGATGTGAGGATTTAGGTCGTGACAAACGACAACCTAGGAATCCTAAAATGAGTTAGGGCTTAAATTGCACAACATGGTTGTGCAAAGGTCTAAAGAAAGAGTTGAGGATTTATGTCACACTAGGTGAACAACCTCAAAATTTTATAGCTTGTGTTGTTTAATTCTAAGAAAGATGTGTTGTTGTAGGTCCTCGTGTTGATGGAGATGGCTGCCCACAAAGTTAGCTCCAGGCTCCTCAATGAAGTAGCAATCCAAAAGTCTAATGTTTGAAGGTTTAAATGACAAGTTTGAAGTTTAATCATGGGAGGGAGTATAAAGTTAATTACAGCAACACCGGTTAGGATCCCACGGTTTCCTCGTTCCGGTATCATTATTTTTTTTTAACTTACTTAGTTTAAATGAGTTGTGAAACTCATTTAAACTTGGGAGATCTCGTTAGCAACTGTGGGTTACCTCCTTCAAGGGACTCCCGTAAATTCAAAATGATGTTTTAATTTTAGTGATATTTCAAAGGATTTATGGTTACCTTTGAAACAATTTATTTTAAATTTTTAAAAACTATTGATTAATTTTGAAAAAGTAGTTGTTTTGTTTTGCAGGTAAGGTCACATCCACATCCAAGCATAAATAATGTTTTAAAGAAAGATTAAATTGCAGTAAGTAAATTGATAGAAATTAAATAACACTATAAAAGCATACATATCATCTTCTCATTGCTTCTACTAAAAGATTAGCTTTTGCAACAGGTTTATAACTTTGCAATAAATTAAATAAATTGCAAGAGTAGTTGAAGGTGTATCTAACAAGCCTCAAACTGTGACTAAGTGAGTCCCGAAAGATCTTAGGGGATGATTTCCTTGAACAAAATATAGCAAGTTCAATTTGTCCTTCAAAATATCTAAGAGATTCCAAAATGTTCAGGGAATGACCCTGAACCGCTTTAAAGATCTCTTAAAACATTTTGAGTTCATTTTGAACTTATCTTATTATTTTATTAATCATCCCAATGTTGAATTAAAATTACCCCATTACTCAATGAACCTTGACATTTTAATTATCCCAAGGACAGGGTACTCAATTAGTTAGTTAATATTTTACTTTAAAGTTTCGAAGGTGGATGCCCTTAGGGCAAGTTTAAGTTATTAAATATTTAGTGCCCAGCACAAAAGTTGGGCTTGTAGTATTTTAAAAGGTGTTAATTATCAATCATATTGACTTTTCTAAACCTCATTACAAGCTCAAGTTAAACCTAGCTAACTACCAAGCCCTTAAAAATTCTAATGGATAAATTTGCATTTATCAAAAATTTTTATTTAAGTGAGACAATTCCTTCTTAAAAGATCATATCATATCAATTGTGGGCTATAGTTCAAAAATAAAGTATTTTCTCAAAAATAGATTTTATTTTTCCTAAGTGCCTCTGATCATAAGGATTATTCAGAAACCACTTTTCATAATTTTCCTAAGTGTGTTTATTTTAATATAATTATTGTTGTACAAAAATACAATTTTCCTTTTATAAAATCAACTTTAATATTTAAACTTAATCAAATATATTTTAAATTTTTATAGTAAGTCAACATGATTTTTATACACAATGTGGGATTGATTTTATTAGATTTTTAATAATATTTAATTTAAATAAATTAATACAAAACATAAACATTAAACTAACTATAGAATTGTACAAAATTATCAAAACCATGCAGATATGCGAATGTTCAAGAAAAATGCTTGGATTGAAGAAGATACAATGGATAAATTTCCTCACTAAACATTTTATAACTTGTACATGCACTACCAATCCATGGGAGACATTCGAGATGATGATAGTGAAGAAGATGTTTGAATTTGTTTAGTATGAAATTCATAGTTATATTTACTGTTATGTGTTTGAATTGGATTTGATTTACTTTTATTGCAAAACCTTATATGTATTGTTTGTTAAATGTTCAATATTTAGACTTCAACGTTAGTTTGTGGCTTGATTTCAATGTTAAATTAAGTGTGTTGGCTTGAATACTATTTGTTTTGTAATTGTTTGAATTTTATATATAAATGTGTGTTTTGTGTTAATTGTGAAATTATGTGTTAGAAAATTGTGTAATTACGAGTATATGTGTTTAATTAAGTTTATTAGAGGTTGACGTGGTGTGGTACGCAACAGATTTTCAAAGAAAATCAAAATCTAAAAATTTATTGTGTTGGCGCCTGAGGCTCTAGTTTCCTAAAAATGGCTAAAATCACTTAAAACCACAAAATATCAATGTAAAACGCCATTTTTACTACTTGTGTCATCTCCTACCTCTAAACTAAGGTTGAAACTCAACATAAGGCTTCACATTTGGTGGATTTGAGGAGTTTTAATATCTGAAAGTCTTGGATTTCATCTTCTCTTGATAAGAGCTTCACTTTAACCTAGAAATTTTTTATTTTCACCGTGGATTAACCCTACATTTTGGAAATCCAAAAATTTGAGAGTTTTTTTAAGAAGTTTAAAGAGAAGCCATGGTGAAAAGCTTCTTAACAAATATTTCTACTTTTAGAGTTTAATTAAAGATATTGTGATTTCATTTGGATTTTATTTAGATTTTTATAGAAATTCTAATGGCTCCAAGAGTAAAGAGGAGAAAGCCTATTGGAGATTTTAATGCAAGGAGATTTGTGAATTATAAGGGCCAACATAACTATAATACCAAAATGAGATCAAATAAATTGATTCAGGAATGAGCATTTTTGAAGTCAGGAGGAGAGATCGAATGGCTAATTAATGCTTGGAAGCTGGAAACTTTCTGCTACTTCACTACAATAGCCATTATTCTGTTGATTCAAGAATTTTACGCCAATCTTCGAGTAACAATGGAAGATCATATTTTTTGTTCGAGGTAAGCAAGTGAAATTTACTTGAAGAAAAATCAATGAATTTTATGGGCTTAGAAATGCTCTTCATTATGAGTATGTTGCATTTGTGATGGCTGATTCATCACTTGATGAAGTAATTGTCTTTCTGACTGATAGAAGAGGAGAAATTAAAAATAATCACAAAGTCAATTTCTCCACTTCCATGTTAAATGTTCAATCTAAGACATGACATTACTTCATCTCTGCAAAGTTGCTTCCAAAAAATCACTTGAGCGAAGTAACTAAAGAAAGAGCAGTGCTGAATTTCTGCATTCAACAAATGAAAGCAGTAGATATTGGTGCTCTTATTATGTATACTGCTCAGAGCATTGCTAGAAGTGGAACAGCTAGTGGTTTGAGATATCCTGCCCTGATTTTCACTTTATGTGAAAAATCAGAGTAGAATTTGGTAGAAATGAAGAAACGTTGTAACCAATGAAACCTATTGGAAAATCCACTATACATAAATTTGAATCATTTGTTGGATCTAGGAGTGGAAGTAATGATAGTCCCACCACATCTGTTGTAAAACCATCTACTTCTTGTTCTGTTTCACTTGAAAATATTATGGAGCAGTTAATGATTCAGCAATTAGATCTTATATCAATGCAAAACAAAATAGGCAGTAGTGAAGCCAAAAATGCCTACATTAATGAATATAAGCTGAAAAGAGTCCAACAGAATATTGCATATGAAGAGGCAATGATTAGATTCTTGAGGGGTGATCATACAGTAGAGTTTCCTACATGCCTCAGCTTCACGCCTTATGTGCATGAAGATGATGAAGAATAAGAAGAAGAGGAAGAAGAGGAAGAGGAGGAGGATGAAGAGTAGATTTTTTTAGGTTTGCTTATTTTTATGTGTTGTTATTTATTTTTTTTTTTCTAATTGTAAATGTGGAACATTTATTTGTTTAATTTGTGGATCTATTGAAGTGGTGTATGTAATGGTAAATTGTAGGCATTTATTTTTCAGCATTTTTATTTTACTGTTTATGTCTGTAATTTATCTTTTCTTAGCAAATCATTTGATGCTTTAACGCCTGTAATTTTTAAGTTAGCACCTACAAAATATTAAGGGTAAGTTTCATGTTCATAATCCTTTATAAGTTAGTTTTTTTTTATGTATTTACTGCTTTCTTTCACTTGCAAGTTTTTGAACTACATGCTTTACTTATTATTTAAAAACTTAAGTTTGGGGGAAAGAAAATTTTCTTTAAAAGAAGTGAACTAAATTTTATTTTTCCTCAATTACTATACTTTTAAAAATTAATTTAACAAAACCATGGATATTAGAGTTCAACTTAAAATAACTATATTTTTGTTTGTAAATATTATGGTAAATTTAAACAAAAATCTTTAATAATGAAGGTCAATTCTAGATTTAAGATGTTTAGTATGAAAGAATAAGACTATGTTCTTTTTATTTAAAGTAAAGGAAATTCTATTTTTGAAGTATTAAGAATCTTCATATAAGAGGAAAAGAATGAGACTTTATGAAAAATCTTCAAAGCTAGTATGAATTTCTAAGGTAATGGAAGGTAAGAAGTTTTGACTTTAAGAAGAGGATGGTGAAGTTCAAAATTATTAAAGGCTTTATTACATTTTATAAACTTGCATCTAAGTATTAGAATCCTTACTAATAAAATTTTCATGAAATTCGTTTTCATATGAATGTTCTAAGTGTCTTTGATATGACAAATTACAATTCTTCTTAAAATGAATTGAGATTCAGAACTCTTAAACTTGATTACTAAATGTTCTTATACTTTAGTTTTAACCTAAGTTATTAAAAAATTTTCTTAAATTATATTATTATATTAATTAAAATAAATTATAGAATTTTATAAGTTAATCTCTATCATAAGTCGTATTTTAATGTAGTAAAAGGGTCACTTGAGGATAAGTAACATTTAAGTTTGGGGGATTTTGATACACTAAAATACTATATTATTTTATGTATACATTTTATGCTTATTTTGGTAATATTGCACTTTAAAGAAGGGTATTTTCATGTTTTTGTTGCAGGTACATCAACTTTAGGCATTTGGAGCAAAAAGTAGCAAAAAGGAGGAAATTTGGAGCCAAAATGGAGATTTTAATGATCATGGCGCCAGAGGCGCCATTTTCTCGAGAGCTGGCACCATAAGCACCAGAAACTAATGCTAGAGGCGCCATTTTATAGAGAAGTGGCACCAGATTGGTGATAGAAGCACTAGAATCCAGGAATAGCGTAGACTTCATTAAGCGATGTTCCCGGTTGAATATAGTTGTGTAAAATTTATAAAGTTGACTCTGCTTTACAATAGTGTCAAACACTTAATGTGTTATTTTAGTAATAATAACATTAAGCTCTTAAGATTGAGATTCTACACAAGTATACGTATCATTATTAAGTAATATAAGACTTTCTATTTAAATCCCAATTATCGATCCCAACTAGAAGGTTTAAATTTGAAATGATAAATTAACTAGGAAATTTACAGAAATCAAACAAAATTACTGTCACTAATTTCAAATGTTATAGATACTATCAAAGCTAAATTATTTACTACTAGAAAAATTTAAAAGCAGGTTTTAAAATTAATAACTACTAAACTATGTTTATGTGATGAAGTTTTCTAATATGAAAAAGCATCTTTCCCATTACAATGAGTTTTTGGTGAAATGATATGAGATAAATGGTTTAAATATATATTGTGCCAAATATGAGAAATTTTAATTGTCTACCCTCATTCAATGTTATAGAAAATCATTGGCTAATTTTAGGTTTAGTCCCTAAATTTGTGGCTAGGCTAGGCGGATACTAGCTCCCACTCCAGAGCTTATACTTCCCTTCCCCTGAAGGCTAACTCTCGCTTTAGTTTTTAAACACTAAGATCGAATTAGGGATTTTTAGTCTGTCACCCTAAAAATCTCCAATTCTACACCTAACAAAGTATATTTCCCTATTTATTTGCACTTAATTCCACAAACGAAATACTCCTTCATGGACTTAAATGTGATTCTCACTCTGTTGTAGAGCTCATACTCCATTTCCCGGATCATATGTTTTACAACATATTTTAACAATTCAATTAGAAAGATCGAAAAGTAAATTAAAAGTAGAATTGAAACACCATCACAATTTATTTTAAATTTTAACATTGGCACATTCACATTATCTCTTCATTTAATCATATCTCAGAGTAGGGAGAAAGATAAAAAAAAACTACTCAGACTTCATGAGAAAGATACAACAAAACACAAATTTCATATATAAAAAAAATTTCATACAACAATAATAAACAAACAACACTTATCTGAAACTTTTTCTCAAAGCAAATCTTTTGTAGCCTCTCTTAAGAAATGTAGGAAAAAGAAATCTCTTACTTCTCTTCCTCTTCAACACTTCTTAGAGAAGAATTCACACTTAAAGTCACCACAAAAACTCAAAATTATAAAAACAATAACTAACTAATGGTGAGTAATGGCATGGAATGTAGGTGTGTAAAGAGGAAAACTGAATTGAGTGGAAGAAGTTGAAATGGTGCGAAGGAGGGGGGTTCTGATCAAATTTCGGCCCTAAATAGAGCCTAGGTTAGTTCTCCAATAGGTGCATCAAAAAATTCTTCAAAAAGCATCTGAATTTATTTAATCTTCTGGAAATAGGCTTTGCATCGACACTGGCATCGTCAGCACCAGAGGCCATCTATTTAATTCCTTCTTCTTTGTCAAACGGCCTCGGCGCTCAATCTGGCGTCGTCGGTGCTGACCAATTTTTTAACTTCTCCATTTTTACTCCAAATTTTATTTTTTTTTCTTCTTTTTTGCTCCAAGTCCTCAAAATCAATAACCTGGAATAAAACATAAAAAATAACTTCATTAAAGTGTAGTATCACCAAAAATGAGTATAAAATATGGGTCTAAAAATGCATATATTTTTGGTGTATCAAAATCCCCCAAACTTAAATGTTATTAGTCCTCAAGTAACTCTTTTGCTACATAAAAATATGACTTATGTTCAAGATTTTAACTTCTAAATTTCCATATCTTAGTTAATTAAATATAATAGCATCACTTAAGAAAAATTCAAAACAACTCTAGTTAACAATAAAGGTATAATAATATTTAGCAGTCAAGTCTATGATTTTTTATTCTCTATTCTTTTCAAAGAAAATTTCAAATTTTTCATATTAAAGCCACTTAGAATATTCATATGAAAAAGAACTTCATGAAACTTTAATAGTAAATATGTTAATACTTAAATATAAGTTTATGAAATTTAGCCAAGCCTTCTTCTTTAAGTTGATTCAAGTGAAGTCAATTTTTAATTAGGCATCTCCTCAAGCTTCTCCTCACATCTTTCTTCTTTTCTTTTCTTTTTCTTCTCAGGATTATTTTTAATCCTCTTCCTTTTCTTTTCTTTTCTTTTTTCTTTTCTCTTTTTTTTTTAATGTGGGGGTTACTATATCTGGATAGCCTTTAATGATTTTGAACTTCATTATACTCTTCTTAAAGTTAAAAACTTTTCACATTTCTTCACTATATAAATTTATATTAGCTTTAAAGATCTTTCATAAAGTTTTAATCTTTTCTTCTTACATGAATCTCTAAAATTTTTAATATTTCAAAAATGCAAATTCCCTTACTTAAAATACAAAATCATAGTCTTACTATATCATACCAAATATCTTAATCTCTAAAATTAGCCTTTATTATTTAAAAATTTTACTTAAGTTTACTATATATTTAGAAACATCGATATAGTTATCTAAAGTTACCCTCTAATACCAAAGGTCATGTTAATTTTTTTAAAAAAAATATTTTCAAAATATAACTAGTTGAGGACAAATAAAATTAAGTTTCTTTTCTTTAAAAAGGAACTTTTCTACCCCCCAAACTTAAATTTTTAAAAAATTTTAAATGAAGAACTAAAAAATTAATGGTTAAAAAAAACATTTAATACATAAAGAAAAGATATACATGTTGAAGGTTTTGATTTGAAACTTAACTCTGAAATATTGTCGGCGCTAATATGAAAAGCTACAAGTTTTACAAAATTAAATAGCACATAATACATATAAAAATTTGCCAAGAAAGAGTTAACTACAAATACATCCAATAAAGTACTAAAAACTAATAACAGTATTAAAAATAGTCTCACAAATACATAGTTCACAATACAACATACAACAAAATAAAGTACCACAATCCACAAAANGTGTATTTAATTTAATATAATTATTTTTGTACAAAAATACAATGTTTCTTGAAAAATCAACTTTAGTGCTTAGACTTAATCAAATAAATTTCAAATTTTTACAAAGGGTTAATATGATTTTTATGCATTATGTGGAAATAATAATGTTGAATTTTGATTAATATTTAATATAAATAAATCAGTAAAAGATATATACATTTAATTAATCATAGAAATTCAAAAAATTATTCAAGCCATCAAGATATTTTTCTTAGACTTCTCTGACCACATGAAACCTACTAAAATTTATCCCGTAATTTTTTTAAGTGATATTTTAATTTCTTATAATTAAATTAAGAAAAAATAGCCATCTTAGCTCGAAAATTAGGGTTAGAGGCCCAAAGATGTTCTCTAAAGATCAATACTCTCCACTNTCCACAAAAAAACAGTCTCAACAATAAAGTACAATTAAACATAAACTAAACAAAAATCTAACTAAAGCATCAATAATGATCGCCTTATTCTTCTTCTTCTTCCACATCAAAATTCTGCTGCTGATATGGAGTAAGAACAGGGAGAGTAGGAAATTGAACTGAGTGACCACCCTTTATGAATCTGACCAAATTAAAAAGTAAATGAAGTTCATGGATTTAAATCATCACAACTTCCAACATTAAAGATCAATACTCTCCACAAATTTTATCCGACACTTATTTACTTATCATTTTAAGAATAAAGATAAAGAAAACTACTCAAAATCCATGAAGAAAACAAAACCACACTTTAGTTTAAAAGTAGAAATCATTGTTAAACCAACAACAAGTCTCAATTAAAACCAAAAGTAGCCTAAAATAAAAGATAAAAACTTATCTCAAGTCCTCCACCAAACTTTTGAAGTTCCTTTGAATCTCTTCTCTTTTACCAAACTCTCAATATAAAAACTAAAATAAAAAGGAATAAATAAATATGTGGTGCCTGAAAATCTCTCCGAACTAACTCCCCAATTCAAGAACTTTCAAAATTTTCTCTTTTCAAGCACACTTTCGAAGACTCAATCTTCATTCCTTTATAAATCTCCAAAAGAGGCCTTGGTATCTCTTCAAAATATGTCTTGATTTGATGTATTTCTCCAAGAGATGCCTCCTTTTGCAATAATTTTTGTCCATGGTAGTTGTAACCACCTATTAAGTCAATGGGTGCCTCAAAAACCTCTTCAAAATTTGTAAAAACTGAATTTACTCATCCAATAACTGTCACTGGCGCTTAATCATGGGGCCTCTAGCGCTTAGGCGCGGCCTTCTCTGTTTAACTGGTGCTTAAGCGCCGGATCTGGTGCTTAAGCACTAAAACACTCTTGCCCAATTTTCTCCTATTTGCTCCAAATTTGATCCTTTTTCACTCCTTTAAGCATTTTTGACCTTTTTACCTGTACCTGAAAGAAAAACACACAAATACCTTTCATTAAAGCGTAATATCTCAAAAAATAGGTATAACTAAAAACACTATATGGTTTAGGTGTATCAAAATCCCCCAAACTTAAAATGTTACTTGTCCTCAAGTGATACACCAATATTCAAAAACTAAATAAGTATGATATGTATATGAGTTTCTTTAGGAGTTACTAAAATTTAGATTTAGATAAATAGTAGTCTAATTTAGAAAAAATATTCAGTAATTAAGACCAACTTAAAATTTAGAAATTCTTAATGTTAAGAAAGATGAAAAAATGAGTTCCTATCTAATTCAAAAATATTGTAGATTTTCAAAATTTAGAATTTAATCCTCTTATTTTCTCTACTTAAAAATTTTTATTTTAAATAATTTTACTTATAATATTATATCCCTAAGCTTAAGAGTTTCTCAAGTCTTATACTTTAAAAAGATCAAATGCGGAACCAATTTTTATTAGGCACTAATCCTCAAGCTTCTCCTCCCTAACTTTTTCTCTTTTTCTTTTCTTTTTCTTTTTCTTCCCTTCTTTTTTTTTTCTTTTTCTTTTCTTTTTCAGGCAAAGATTACTATATCTGGATAGGCCTTTAATAATTTTGAATTCCACTTCTCCTTTCCTAAAGCAAAGTCTTGATATAAGTCTTTTACTTATAAATATAATAATAGTTTTAAAAATTAATTTAAAAAAAAATTTAAGTATGAAAAATAAAACTCCAAATTATCTAAATTTTTCAAAAATACAATTTTTCTTACAAAAGATAGTTACACTATATTAAACATTTTCTACACTAAAAACTTTTAAATTAAAGTTTTTCTTCAATACTAAAAAATTTAAACTAAATTTTCTTACTCATTTCTAAAATCAATTTTTACGTCCCTAATATAACTTCATATACATAATTATTTTTCTTTCCTCATTTATAAAATCAAATTTTACTTCCCTAATATAACTTCATATACATAATCATTTTTTTTAAATTTCAAATTCACTTGTAGCACATTTGAGAATAAATAAAATTCTAGTTTTGAAAATATTTTTCATCCCCCCCAAACTTAAATTTTTAACAAATTAAACATTTTAGCATCATATATATATAAGCAGTAATTAAATTTTAAAATAACATGCTAACCGGAATTTTTAAACCCTAATGACACAAGTTGAAAAACTTAAAAAAATAGGAGTAAAATTAATTTTGACACATTTTCTAATATTTTCATTTCAATTCAACATGTAGAGATTCAATAGACTTCTAAGCAGTGGGTATAAACATAAAAGCAAACTAACACACTAACTTTGACTTCACAATCTCAACATAAAAACAAACACACAAACATGTTAAAAGATATATACAATGTAACAGTTTCTGAAATTTAAATTTAAGATCTAAGTTAGCAAGATTTTTAATCTTTTCAAAAGACATAGAATTAAGGAAAGTTCTAAACTAACTAAATCACAAAACTCACAACAATTACTACCCTATAATTTAAAAACAAAATATTAACTAACACAAACATCACAACAACAATAAATAAAAAAATCCAAAACATAACACATAATCTAAATCAACACACATATGCAAATATGGCAGTACCAAGACCACATAGTCATCAGCATAATACAAACATAAAAATCTCTCAATCCTACTTCCATCTTATGAATCACCACTATAGCATTTTTTTGCAGGCTCATAATCAGGATATCGAGGATATGGAGAAAATTATACTCCTGGGTCATCTTTAATTAGGCTCTCTAGAGACGAGTGAAATTTCTCTTCATAATCACTCTTTCTCCTATTATATTTATCACAATGATCTGCAAAATGCTCTAAATTCTGAACTTTATCAGCGGTAAAGTTAATATTGTCCATCATATTCTATAATAATGTGTCTCGGGTCTCAGTAGACTCACCTCTAGATGCAGAAGCACTTGAGGTAGATGGTCCAGATGTAGAAGCAGCAGACGTCTCCATTCCATAACTCCTAAAAAATCCTCCTCTCTAGCCAAAAATTGAATGCTCATAATAAGTCTTCACATTCACCTTAGTGATGGGCTTTAGAGGTAACAGCACTTCCTCCCAGCTATCATATTTAACTCCAGCCTGCTCACACAAAGAAAAGATCAAGTAGTCAAATCGCAGACCTGTAGTAGTAACAACTGTGGCAGAACTGCGGATAGTTTGATAAATCAAAGCTCCAATGTTGATGAGCTTTCATTCCTGGATACAATAATTTAACGTTGCTCTCTCTCTGGTCACTTCACTGAGATGATTTTTTGGTAGGAGACGAGCAGAAAAAAAATAGTGTCAGGTCTTTGAAGGTGCACATAACTTTGAATTTGAGAAGTTGGCGCTCCTCTCATTAGTGATCTTCCAAAGTCCTCTTCCAACAGTCAAGTAAGAAATAATCTCGTCTAGATCCGCCTCAGCCGGACTATAATTTGCATAAAAACATAATGTATCAGGTGGCAGATGATAGAACAAGTTGATTACCTTTGGTGAAAAAGGTACCAACTTTCCTCGAACCATAACTCTATCGTCTTCAGCCTCATGGAGGTTAGCTTAGAACTCCCTAACAATAGAAATAATTGACATAGCAGAGAAACAACAGAATTGTTCCCACAATAGGCGAACAATCAAATCTTCCACTTCTCCACTTGGATTCTTAAAACAACGCTTCTGGATCATTTTTCGTGATTAAAACGCTTCACTGTACCGATCTTGAGCCATCAAACTAACAAATTTAATCAAATCGAAAGGGCTCTTTCCTTTTTCTCCTCTTCATTCTTGGTGTCATCCTACAAATTTTATAAATTCCAAAAATATCTTCAAAAATCAAGTTTAAACTAGTAAAATAAACTTCCAAAAGCACAAACTAAACTTCCCATGCAATATCCATAGATTTTTCCTCATTTTTCACCATGAATAGTGGATTTTCAAATTTCTCCAAATGTGCTCAAAATACATGGTGAAAATTCAAAATGTTTGCATAAAAGTAAACCTCTTACCTTAAGGAACTTGGATCTAGCAAATTTCACTTGATTCCACCAAAAATGTTCACTTTAGATGTGCCCTGACCCTAAAAAATCACGAACTTAAGAGGTTGAATGTGATGATGGCATTAAAAATGGTGATTTTCGGGCTGAGATTTCACTTTTAATCATTCGCGAATCAGTTTTCGTGAACTGGTGCTTAAGTACGGATAACTGGTGCTTAAGCGTCTGCCTCTCAGGTTAGCTCACGCTTAATTGTGAGATGTGGCGCTTAGGCACCAGTGCACGATTTTCAAAATTTTCAAATTAAAGTAAAATGCACTATTTCCCTAAGTAAACCACCACTAAATGGTCTCATAGCACTTAAATGACTATCTTCAACTTCCTATAACTCCCCTCTCTCTCAAAATTCTCCATAATAACTATTTCAGTTTGTGGCTAAAAATAACACAAATTTTCACACAAACACAAATTTTCAAACAAACAAACTTATATTAATTCACAAACGAGTACAAATACAATTAACACTTAATTCTCACTCTAAATAGTCTCGGATGAGAAAATTTCCTAAATTCAAACACTTAACACTCATATTACAATTAAACTCATAAAAAGTCATTAACACTAAAAACAAACACTAACATGTAAACACAATGACTCCAAACAAACAAACTCAAACATATAACTTAATTCCACTCTTCATTTGATGGGACAAACTCAGGTCTTTCATTAGTCTCTTCTGGGGCAATTGGAATATAAAGTTGATAAAACAAACGGTGGAGACATGCTTTGATACAATCTTCTTCAATCCATTTTTGCTTAATAAACATCTCCTTATCCCCTTCATCTATATAACTAGTGTGGTTAAATTGCATTTTCAATTTCCATCCAATAAGCTCAAGATGTGCATGAATTTCCAATACCTTAGTCTCCAGTAAATACATGGTATTTTTACTTTTGTTGATCTTCTCTGATATCCCTTCAATACTAACGTTAAGAAACCGTTATACATCTCTTGTGCAGCTTGACTAATGAATTTCTTCCTCATGGTCTCTTCCTTCTTCTTCAAATCCATCTCCCATGAAGAAATCATCTCAAAATATCTCTCCCTCTCTTAGACTTTAGGCTAGAAATAATCTGGGGTGAAATTCCTTCACAGAACCCTTCTACTTATAGGCCTAAATCCTTCCAATAACTCCTAGGCACGTCTAGGAACTGCCTTAGCATGTTTTTGCAAACTAATTAGTGGTTTTCCCTTCTAGAATTTGAATTTTGCACATGTGTTAAAACTGTCATGCTTAAGCACCAAATCTGGCGCTTAAGCGCTAGTGCACATTTTTGCACTAGTCAACTTAATGTCCCAATTTTTATTCTAACATGTCTAAGTCACTAAATTAAATCATAAAATTAGTACTAACACATAATAGTCTCAAAAATATTATCCCAATTTTCTTAATCACACATAAAGCAAAAATTAAAATAAAAATACTCTGATAATTTGGGTTGCCTCCCACAAAGCGCTTGGTTTTACATCATCAGCCTGACGTAACCAGTGCTTATTCTGGTTGACCCAACATCATTCCATCATTAAACTTATGTGATCCCCTATAAAATAAGGTTTCAGTCTATGTCCATTAACTTTAAATATTTTCTCAGACTTAGGATCTTTAATATCCACAACTTCATAAGGATAAACTTATATCACTATAAATGGGCCCATCCACTTGAACATAAGTTGCCTAGAAATATTCTTAACCTTGCGTTATATAGCAAAACTTTTTGTCCTGGCTGAAAATTTTTAGTAAGAATCCTCTGATCATGCCACATCTTCATCTTTTCTTTGTAAATCTTAGCACTTTCATAAGATTCATTCCTCATCTCTTCAAGCTCATTTAATTGTAATAATCTTTTCTTACCAGCATATTTCACATTATAATTGAACTCTTTAATCACCCAATGTGCTTTATGCTCAAGTTCAACTGGTAAGTGACAAGCTTTCCCAAATATTAGCCTATATGGGGACATTCCTATAGGAGTTCTGTATGTAGTCCTATAAGCCCAAAAAGCATAGTCAAGTTTGACTAACCAATCCATTTTTTTGGGATTCATAGATTTTTCCATAATTCTTTTAATTTCCTTATTGGCTAATTTAGCCAAACCACTTGTCTGGGATGTTAAGTAGCAGCAATCCTATGATTTATATGATATTTCTTTAATAAATTTTCCATTATAACATTTTTGAAATGACTTCTCCCATCAGTAATGATAACTCTCGGCATCCCAAATCTACAAAATATGTTTGTTTTCAAAATTTTTGCAACAGTTTGAGCATCACATTGAGGTAAAGCAACAGCTTCTATCCATTTGGATACGTAGTCCACTGCTAACAGAATACTTAAATTTTTAAAAGATAGTATAAATGGTCCCATGAAATCTAATCCCCATAAATCAAATATTTCAACTTCTAGTATATAATTGAGGGGCATCTCATTTCTTCTAGAAATATTGCTTACTCTTTGACATCGATCACAAGTTTTAATATAAGCATTAACATCTCTAAAAATTGTAGGCCAATAGAATCCAAATTGTAAAAGTTTGTATGTTGTTTTATCAACACCAAAATTTCCCCCAAAATTAAAGGCCAATAGAATCCAGATTGTAAAATTTTGTATGGTTTTTTATCAACACCAAAATGTCCCCCAAAATCAGAATTATTACATTTTTGGATAATCTCATAAGTTTCTTCTAATGGTACACATCTTCGAATAATCAGATCCTTTCCATGTTTATATAAAAATGGGTCATCCCAAAAATAAGTCTTAGCTTTAGAAATAAATTTCCTCTTCTGATGGTATGTCATTCCATAGGGTGTAATATCACAAACAATAAAGTTTACAATGTCGGCATACCACGGAATAGGCCACTCATTAATAGTGAACAATTTTCATCTGGAAAATGTTCATTAATTTTTTTTTCAAAAGAGAGTGGTTTTTCTAACTCATGCCTGCACAAATGATCAGCAATTTGATTTCCAATCCTCTTCCGATCTACTATTTCAAAATCAATTTTTTGCAAAAAAAGAATCCATCTTATAAGTTTAAATTCAGCATCCTTCTTTTTCATTAAATACTTAATAGCAAAATGATTTGTATGCACTACAAAATGAGTTCCAATCAAATATGATCTAAATTTATCAAAAATAATTATTATTGTTAATAACTCTTTTTTAGTTGTTGTATAATTAATTTGAGTGTCATTAAGAGTTTTACTAGAATAGTAAATAACTTTAAAAAATTTTATCAATATCTTTTGTCCTAAAATAGCTCCTATAGCATAATCACTAGCATCACACATCAATTCAAAAGGTTTTCCCCAGTCTGGTGAAACTTTAATTGGTGTAGTGATTATTTTTTCTTTTAATAACTTAAAAGCTTTTAGGCTTTCCTCATCAACCACAGCTTAGCTTTATCCCTCAGTGAGAAACGAAATAACCTAAGTCTTATGACATCATCAGATACACCAACCTATTTAAATGTAGCGCATGATTCTAGAAAATTGGCAAGATGTAAATTTGGATATTCAGTTGGTGATACCTTAAACTAATTATTTGATACCATTTGGATAATTGCATGTTTAAGCTCAAATGAATTAGCCATCACAGTAGGTTTTTGAATACTACAATGAAGTTCATCTATAGTACGGTTAGCATAATCTCTTAAAGGTCTAAACTCTTGATGAATTTTAGCATTTTAATCATTCTGGTCTGCCATTTCTGTAATTTCCTAAAATTTTTCAAGATTTTTATTTTTTTTGGTTTTTCTGATTTTTCTGAGTTCTCTCTAATTCAAAATCGTAGGGTGCTAGTCCTTCAGCACTTGAACTATGCATACACTAACATATAATAAAATAAAAATAAACACACTCAAAATAAGATACAATAACTTTTAAAGTTTCAATAAAACTTTTTAAAAATAGAAATTTACTTTTAAAATCAATTTCTCCCCGGCAACGGTGCCAAAAACTTGATCTCGATTACTGCTTATATGTAACAATATAACAATAATTTTGATTATATTTTTTACTTATATTTCCTTATTTTGCAACAAAACCAAAAAATTGATCCTGAAGAAAAATAAGAATTTAACTTTTAATTTATATATATTGGTAAAAACTTGATCCTAAAGAAAAATAAGAATTTAACTTTTAATTTATATATATTGTGATACTAAATAAAAGTATACGTATCGTTATCAAGTAATATAGGACTTTTTTATTAAGACCTGAATATTGAACCCACATGGAGATTAGGCAACATTTACCTTTTGAAACTTTCTATTTTTAAAAAGACAATTATTTAAACTAAAGATGAATCTTGTAGTAATAAAAATAAATATTTTTGGTATTTTCATTATTTTGATAGAACAATAACAATTTAAGAAGATAATTAGAGTATTTGCAGAAGAAAAGCACTACAGATGATAAATATCTTTCTTCTTATCACGAATCAATAATAAGTAATAGGAATTCTGTTGTGGAATTATGCAAATTGTGTTGTGCCAAATAGGAGCAATAATATTCTTTACCCTTACTAGAAAAGCTATAAAGAATATTGGATAATTTAAAGTTTGAATAGTTCTGAAGAACAGCTAGGTAGAGAAGATACTAGCTCTCAGTCTAGAGTTCCCTCGATTCCCTCAACCTGGGGGATAACATTCTCGTATCATAATCTAAAACAATAAACCAAGTTGGGGGCTTTAACCTATCCTTTAAAGTCCTCTAACTCTACACTCTTCAAAGAATATTTCTCTATTTATTTGCACTCAATCATATGAACTACATTCTCGTTCATACAACCTCATGTGATTCTTTTGAATTGTTGACTGAGACAATACTAGTCTGGTTCTTATTCCTCACAAAAAATTTTAACATTTGGATTGGCCAAATCAAGAAGTAAATGAAGTGCATGGATTTAAATCATCACACTTTCCAACATTAAAGATCAATACTCTCCACAACTTCCATCCAAAACTTAATTACTTATCATTTCAAGAAGAACATTAAAGATCAATACTCTCTAACTTCCATCCAACACTTTAATTACTTATCATTTTAAGGAGAAAGATAAGGAAAACTACTCAATGAAGTGCATGGATTTAAATCATCACAACTTCTTCCAACATTAAAGATCAATACTCTCCGTTAAAGTGCATAAATTTAAATCATCACAACTTCTTCTAACATTAAAGATCAATACTCTCCACAACCTCCATTGTTCATGGATTTAAATCATCAAAACTTCTTCCAACATTAAAGATCAATACTCTCCACAACTTCCATCCATATTTAAATTTTCACAACTTTTTCCAACATTAAAGATCAATACTCTCCACAACTTCCATCAAATAATTACTTATCATTTTAAGAAGAAAGATAAAGAAAACTACTCATAATCCATGGAGAAAATTTAATTACTTATCATTTTAAGAAGAAAGATAAAGAAAACTACTTAGAATCCATGGAGAAAACGAATTACTTATCATTTTAAGAAGAAAGATAAAGAAAACTACTCAGAATCCATGGAGAAAAAAAACCACACTTTAGTTTAAAAGTATTCTTATCATTTTAAGAAGAAAGATAAAGAAAACTACTCAGAATCCATGGAGAAAAAAAAATCACACTTTAATTATAAGTAGAAATCTTTGTTAAACCAACAAAAAGTCTCAATTAAAACCAAAAGTAGTCTAAAACAAAAGATAAAAACTTATCTCAAGTTCTCCACCAAACTCTTGAAGTTCCTTTGAAACTCTTCTCTTTTACAACACTCTCAATATAAAAACTAAAACAAAAAGGATAAATTCAATATGTGGTGCCTGAAAATCTCTCTGAACTAACTCCCCAATTCAAGAAATTTCAAAACTTTCTCTTTTCAAGCACACTTTCAAAACTTTCTCTTTTCAAGCACACTTTTGAAGACTCTATCTTCATTCATTTATAAATCTCTAAAAGGTGCCTTGATATCTCTTCAAAATATGTCGTGATTCGATGTATTTCTCTAAGAGATATCTCCTTTCACAATAATTTTCGACCATGGTTGTTTTAACCACCTATTAAGCAAATGGGATCCTCAAAAACCTTTTCAAAATTCACAAAAATTGAATTTACTCATCCAATAACTGTCACTGGATCTTAAGCGCGGGGCCCCTGAAGTTTAGGCGCAGCCTTCTCTGTTTAATCGGCACTTAAGCGTCGGATCTGGTGCTTAGGCATCAAAACACTATTGCCCAATTTCTCCTATTTTCTCCAAATTTGATCCTTTTTCACTCCTTTAAGAATTTTTCACCTTTTTACTTGAACCTAAAAGAAAAACACACAAATACCTTCCATTAAAGCACAATATCTCAAAAAATAGGTAAAAAATGCATCTAAAAACACTATATATTTTAGATGTATCACCTTGTAACCTCACTATGGTGATTTGTTGGTATCATTCTTCCAGAAATAAAATAGTGTCAGGCCTTAGATACTACATTTAACATAGAAATAGGAAAGTTTACCTTAACTCCATTCTTTACCTTCCAGGTTCCTCTTCCATCAGTAAGAAAAGAAATAACCTCAACCAAGGCCTCATTCGTGGTAGAAAATGATTTATATTGGCAGCTATACACATCTTCCAACTGATAAAATTCATTAATCTTCCTTGGAGTAAACTCCACCATTTTCCCTCGAATAAACACATAATTTTCAGAAGTCTCCTTGAAATTGGCGTAGAACTCCATCACTACACCAATAATCGCCTCAACAGTAAAGTAGCAGAAATTCTCCCACTGTCGAGCATTAATTAATCTCTCTACTTCTCCTCCTAGATTTTTAAATCCTCGATCCGGAATCACTTTTTTGGTTGTACATAGAATATTGAAGAAAATGTTGGCCTTTTAGTTGACAAACTTTTTATCATCAAAATCTACCTTTCTCTTTCCTTTGCTCATTCTAGGTGTCATGGTAAATCTACGAAAATTTGATAAAATCCAAATAAATTCCAAAAAATTCCGAAAATAACAATGTGAAACGTTTTAAACTTAAATCTATTAAGTAAGAGTTCTTCAGCAAAGGATTTTCTCAAAATCTTCCAAAAAAATCTAAAAATTTTTAATCTTGGTAATGTAAGATAAATTCTTGGTGAAAATAAAAAATTTTGAGTTTGAAGTGTAGCTCTTACCTATAGAAGATGAAATTCAAGCTTTGTTTTCCTTAAAATTGCTTCAAATCCAAGCAATAGCAAGCCCTAGGTGCAAAAGCTGGAGGTTGAAGGTGACTCAAGGGGTAAAAATGGCGTTCCACTATGTAAATTGCGAATTTTAAGGGGTTTAGGTCGGTTCGGGTCGAGGGCGCCATCGACGCCAGTGGCCAAAAAATTCTTATTTTGACTTTTTCAATTTTCAATTTTCTCTTAATTTAATCCAAAGTTTTTTTAGTCTTTTTGAACATTAATTTTCATCTAAAAATAATTCACAAACAAACATTTTCACAAACAACACCAAACTAACTTTTATATATGAAAATACTCTTTTTATAAATACATTTTTCTAATCACCTTTCCACATCCTCAAAGCAAACTAAATTATAATTCAGTGTCGAAATCAAGCGACAACACTAGAACGCTGACACAAAATTATACACATAATCAAAGTTCTAAAGCAAGGTAAAGTAAATCAAATCCACACAATTACATCAAAACTTAAGTATTCTAATATAGTAGTTAGTCCAACTTATTTAATTAATCTGCCTCATCTTCAGTACTTTCTCCTCCTCTAATGTCTGTCATAGACTGGTAATGGACATACAAATTGTAGAAGGGTCGGTACAGGAATTGATCAGTTGAATTTACTTCGATCCATCCATTTTTCTTGAACATCTGCACCAGTCCTACTTCAATTGTCCCAGTATGGTCAAAGTTCTCCTTCAAACTCTAATCTAGGTGATCAAAAAGGTAGTTAAGATTTCCTATTGCATTTGCAATACTTGTAGTTCTCTTTCAATTTTCTTCATTCTCTTTTCAAAAGTTATTGAACTTCCAACTGCTGGTGGCATCAATGGTGTTGAAGCGTGTGATGAATGGTCCAAAATACAATCTAATGCTTCATTTCCATTCCCTATATAATTTCCATCAATTGGAATCATAGGCTTCTAAGGTAGTAAAACTCTTTCCCAACTTTCATATGGAACTTAAGATTGACTGCAAAGTAGGAAAATTTTATAAGGATGCCCAAGTCCATATATTAACCCATTCATAAAAATACCTATAATAGATTTGAAAATAATTGATCTTACATCAATGGGTTTTTCCATTTCAATGCAATATTTTAAAATGACACTTTCTCTTATAGCTCTACTAATCTTCATGGAAGGGAGTAATTTTGCAGATATGAAGAAATGCCATTGTTTTGAAATTAGATTAAGCAATGAAGTAGAGAAACTAATGTATCCCTCATCTCTGATTTCCCAATTATCATTTTCATCCATCAGAAAATAATATGCTTCTTGCATCATATCTTTCATTGGGATAAAATTTGTATAATGATAGATTGGAACGTTTTCTATCATATACAAATCATTAATCCAAGCCAGAGTAAATGGTACATTCTTACCTCGAATCAAGACAACTCCATGGGTAATTCCATGTAAGTTAACATAAAACTCCTTTACTACATGTACTACAACTACAGCGGTAGTGTAGTACATAACTTCTCAATGCCTCTGTACAATGATTTTCTCGATTTGTAAACTTGGATTACTCACTCCATGATTGACAAACCCTCTCTCCTTGATAAGTTTCTCTGTCGTGATGAATTTATCGTATTATCTCTACGTGTCAAAACTGATAAACTTTCTTCTATTGAAAGCTCCAGTCCTTTAAGTATGTTTGGAATTGGAAGCCGTAGAATTCAAAATTATGAAGTTTCTGGACGTCCAAGTCAGTTTTTAGGACTTTAAAAACACCTCTCGGCAGTTATTGTCGAGCAAAATTTTGCAAAAGTCAGCGAAAACCGTTTAGCTAGTGGAAAATGTTCGGGACGTCGTCGGCGCTCCTGATGGTGTTATTGGCGCCATAGTCATTTAAGCGGGCACCGTCGGCACCAGAGGCCAAATCCACGTCTAAAATTTTTTTTATTCAATTTGATTCCAAATTTTCCTTCAATATCAATATTTGCCTTAATTTATGATATATAAAATTGTCTAGAACTTAAAAATACTATTATTCCTAATACATAATCACACTTTTTAACAAAATAGTAATATATATAGATGTACCATTTTTTTAATTAAGTTGGCTTAATATTAAAACTTCTTTGAATTGTGTTATGTGTCCTTCATAATAATGTTTCAATCGATGCTCATTAACTTTAAATATCTTTCCAGTTTTAGCATCATTAATAACAACAGTTCCATAATGATAGACTTTAATCACTTTAAATGGTCCTAACCATCTGGATTTCATTTTTCTTAATGTTATGATTTTTAATCACAATAGTTCCATAATGATAAACTTTAATCACTTTAAGTAGTCCTAACCATCTGGATTTCAGTTTTCCTAGAAACAGCCTCAATCTTGTATTATATAATAGAACTTCTTGTCCAGGTTCAAACTTCTTATTAATAATCTTCTGATCATGTCATATTTTTATTTTATCCTTATAGATTTTTGCATTATCATATGCTTCATTTTTTATCTCTTAAGTTCATTGAGTTGCAATAATCTTTTCTCACCAGCATCTTTTAGATTAAAATTAAATTCCTCAACAGCCCAAAATGTTTTATGTTCCAATTCTACAGGTAATTGACATGTTTTTCCAAAAATAAGTCTGTATGGGGACATTCCTATAAGAGTCTTATAAGCAATTCTGTATGCCCATAATGTAGTATCTAATCTAGTAGACTAATCTAATTTAAGGATTTACAGATTTTTCTAAAATTCATTTTATTTCATGATTTGATAAGGCAGTAGAGAGTATGCATAATATTATATTTCTTTATCAATTTCTTGATTCTACTATTTCTAAAATGGGACCCTCCAAATGAAATAATTACACTATGCATTCCATATCTTGTAAAAAACTTTTTATTTAAAAATTTAGAAACACTTTGAGGATCACATTTAGGTACAACAACAGCTTCAATCCATTTGGACATATAATCAATGGAAAGTAATATATATAAGTTTCCAAATGAAGGCATAAATGGTCCCATAAAATCTAATCCCCATGCATCAAAAAATTCAACTTCCAATGTGTAATTTAGAGGTATTTTGTTTCTTCTAGAAATATTTCCTACTCGTTGACATCAATCGCATATTATAATATATTCATTAACATATCTAGAATAGTAGGCCAAATAAAATCCAGCTTGCAAAATTTTATAAGCAGTTCTATTTGTTCCAAAATGTCCTCCAAATTCATAATCATGGCATCTTTCAATTATTTGTTGAGTTTCTTCATAAGGCACACACCTTCTAATAATTAGATCATTACATTATTTATATAAATATGGGTCATCCCAAAAATAGAATTTTGAATCATATATTAATTTTTTTAGTTGTTGATTCTTATTATCTGGTGGTAGAATATCACTTACAATATAATTTACTATATCAGCATACCAAGGTGTATCTATTTCATTAATGCTATATAATTGTTCATCAAGGAAATTTGTAAAGTTTCATTTGCAAAATTAGTTATTATTTCTCTTTCAAGTCTAGACAAATGATCAGCTATTTTATTTTCATTTCCATTTCTATCAACTATAGAAAAATCAAACTCTTGCAGTAGAAGTATCCATCTAATTAACCTTGGTTTAGCATCCTTCTTTTGTATTAAGTATTTAATAGCAGAATTATATGTATGCACTATACATTGAGTTTCAATTAAGTAAGGTCTAAATTTATCAAAGTCATAGAAACTAGCTAATAACTCTCTTTCAGTAGTAGTGTAGTTAATTTGAGCATCATTTAGAGTTTTATGAGCATAATATATTACTTTAAAAACTTTGTTGTGCCTTTGTCTGAAACAGCTCTAATAACATAATCACTAGCATCGCACATTATTTCAAATAATTTTTCCCAATTAGGTGGGACTATTATAGGTGCAGTGATTAATTTTCTTTCAATAATTCAAATGATTTTATGCATTCCTTATTAAATTCAAATTTTGTATCTTTTTTCTAAAAGTTGGCATAATGGCTTAGTTATCTTTGAAAAATTCTTTATATAATGCCTGTAGAAACTAGCATGTCCTAGAAAACTTCTTACCCCTCTAATCGTAGTTGGTGGTGGTAATTTTTCAATAACTTGAATTTTTGCAGGATCTACTTCCATTCCATTTTCAGAAACTTTATGCCCAAGTACAATTCCTCCTGCAACCATAAATTGACATTTTTCTCCCAATTTAGTACTAGGTTGATTTTTTCACATAATTCCAGAACTTTTTCTAAATTTTTTAAGCATAATTCAAATGAAGTCCCGAACATAGAGAAACCATCCATAAATAATTTCATTCCTTGCTCAATCAAATTACTAAATATTGACATCATACATCTTTGAAATGTTGTAGGTGCATTGCATAGTCCAAAAGGCATTCTACGAAAAGCAAATGTTCCATAAGGGCTTGTAAATTTTGTCTTGTCTTGATCCTCATAAGCAATTGGAATTTGATGATAACCAGTATATCCATCTAAAAAACAGTAATATTTATTTTCAGCCAATATATCCAACATTTGATCTAGAAATGGTATAAAAAAGTGATCTTTCCTGGTAGCCAAGTTTAATTTTCTATAGTCTATATAAATTTGCCAACCAGTAACTTGTCTTATTGGAATTAATTCATTTATTTCATTTAATTCAATGATCACTCCTCCTTTCTTTGGAACACAATGAATTGGCCAAGCACTATCTGAAATAGGATATAAAATTTCAATATCTGACAATTTAAAAAAAAAAAAAATTAACAACTTCTTTCATTATTAGGTTTAATCTCCTCTGAGGATTAACTTTAGGTTCATATTGTTCATCTAATAAAATTTTGTGCATACAAACTGAAGGACAAATTCCTTTAACATCTACTAAAGTCCATCAAAAATACATTTTATATTTTTTTAACATTTTTATTAATTTTTGTTCTTCAATTTTAGTTAACTCATAAGATATAATAATAGGCAATGTAGATGAATCTCCTAAAAATACATCTTTTAAATGAGCAGGTAATACTTTCAGTTCAAGTTTTGGTGGTTTAATAATTGAAAGAATAAGATTTTTATTATCATTTTCCAACAATTCTAAAGTTTCAAATTTGTCCTGAATATAATCTAATTTTTGTTCTTTTATTTCATCCTCATTTTCACTAAATTCTTTGTGCTTTAATTTTTCTTCAAACTCTTTCTTAAATTGCTCATTACTTAGTAATCTGTAACTTCCATCCTAAAATATTTATTGCCTTTTTTTATTGCAGAATATTTCATAGCTTTTACAATATTAAATTTTACTTCTTGATCATTAACTCTCATTATTAATTCTCATTTTTACACATCTATCACAGCTCTCCATATTGCAAGAAATGGTCTTCCCAAAATAATAGGAATCTCTTTATCTTCCTCCATATCTAATACTATAAAGTCTACAAGGAAAATAAATTTATCCACTTTTACTAATACATATTCTATAACTCCTTTAGGATAAGTGATTGATTGATTAGCTAACTAAAGAGTTACAATAGTAGGGGAAATCTCTCCTAAATCTAAACATTTAAAAATTGATAAAGGCACAAGATTGATACTTTCTCTTAAATCACATAAGGATTTTCCATAAAACTTTTCACCAATTGCACAAGGTATAGCAAAACTACCAGGATCTTTTAACTTTTCAGGAAGTTTTTCTGGATAATAGCACTACACTCTTCACTAAGTGCAACGGTCTCATGATCTGCAAACTTCCTTTTTCTGTTTAGTATATCTTTCATAAATTTTAGATAACTTGGCATTTGTTCTAAAGCCTCAATAAAAGGAATGTTTATCGTTAACTTTTTAAGAATTTCCAAAAAAATTTATAAATTGTTTATCTTTATTTTTATGTTTTAGTCGTTGAGGAAATGTAGGTAATGGTTTTTCTTTAGGAACTTGTGTTTGTTCATTTTCATTATGGTCACTTTCCATCTTTTCCTTCTCCTCATCAACTTCAGTTTCTCTTTGGATTCTTTTTCAACTCCTTTTCCACTTCGTAATTGAATTGCTTTAATTTGTTCCTTATTTTGATCTTTGAAATTAACTTCCACAGTACTCGGAAGATTTTCTGAAGGTTTGTTACTAAGTGCAGTAGCAACATGTCCTAATTGATTTTCAATATTTCTAATAGCAACCCCTTGATTTTGTATTTGATTTTCCATATTCAGCATTACCTCTTCTATCATTAACTTCTTTTCCTTAACTTGTGGGTTAGGTTTAGAGTTAAATCCAAGAGAATAATAAGGTCAATAATTAGGATTTCCTTGGTTATTTAAATTTCTTGAGGGGTTCATTGAATTTATATAATTATTCTAACTAAAATTAGGGTGATTTTTCCATCCAGGATTGTTATTTTGATTATTAATAGCATTTAAAGTTTCATAAGATGATTGAGTATCAATTATCTGCCCTAGTGAATTTTTCGCTAATACTGGTGGTATTTGAGAATAGTTCACTCCAATTTCATCATTTTTTCTCGATATAGCAACAATTTGAGATGCTAAAATAGACATGGCATCAGATTCATGAATACTAGCTACTTTCTTAGAATTTACCCATTCAGAGGGCCATTGAAAATTATTAGTAGTTAGTTCTTTTATTAAAGAGTATGTTTCATCAAAAGTTTTTGACATTAGTGATCCACATGCAGCAGCATCTATAATAGATCTAAGCAATCCTAACAATCCATTGTAAGAATTTGAATTATTAACAAATCTGGTAGAGCATGGTATGGACATTTTCTAAGGAGATCCTTAAATCTTTTCCAGACTTCATATATCGATTCCCCTTCAAAATGACAAAAAGATGTAATATTATTTCTAAGCTTAGCGGTTTTTTAGGGTAGAAAATATTTAGCCAAGAATTTTTGTGATAGTTCTCCCCGAGTTCTGATAGATCCAGATGCTAATGAGTTTAACTAAGCTTTGACTATATCCCTTAATGAAAAAGGAAACACTCAAAGCCTAACAGCATCATTAGACACTTTGTCATATTTAAAAGTAGCACAAATTTCAAGGAAACTAGCAAGATGTAAGTTAGGATCTTCAGTAGGTGTTCCTCCAAACTGATTTTTTTGTACCATTTGAATAATAGCAGGTTTAAGCTCAAATGAGTTAGCAGCAACATCAGGATTTTGAATAGTTAAGTGAAGTTCATCTGCTATTGGATTATCATAATTTTTTAAAGGTCTTTGATGATTTTGATTTATTTTATTATCTAAGTTATTCGCCATTTTGTTTAAAATTTTAATTTCTTTTTATTTTTTTCAAATGTTTCTAATAGTACGTTCTAATTCTGAATAATAAGGTACTAAACCTTCATATCCAATATTTTGCATCAACAAATATAATTAGCAAAGAAATATTTTTTAAAAATATTCTTAAATATATAGTTATAAATATTTTTTTGGATTTTTAATTCTATAAATTTATTTATTTTAAACTTTGTGTAGTTTTTATCTCTAAATTTCCTAGTTTACAAAATCTATTTAATTTACCGTTACCTTCCCCGGCAATGGCCCCAAAAACTTGATCCCGGTTGATTATAGTTGTGTAAAATTTATAAAGTTGACTCTGCTTTACAACAGTGCCAAAAATTTGATGTGGTATTTTAGTAATAATAATGTTAAGCTTTTAAGATTGGGATTCTACGCAAGTATACGTATCGTTATCAAGTAATATATGGCTTTCTGTTTAAGTCCCAAATATGGATCCTACGGGGAAGGTTTAAGTTTGAAATGATAAATTAACTAGGAAATTTAAAGAAATCAAATGAAATTACTGTCACTAATTTTGAAGGTTAAAGATACTATCAAAGCTAAATTATTTACTACTACTAGAATTTAAAAGTAAGTTTTAAAATTAATAACTACTAAACTATGTTTATGTGATGAAGTTTTCTAATATGAAAAAATATCTTTCCCACTACAATGAGTTTTTTGTGAAATGAGATAAGATAAATGGTTTCAATATGTATTGCATCAAATAGGAGTAATTTTTAATTCTCTACCCTGATTCAGTGTTATAGAAAATCATTAGCTAATCTTAGGTTTAGTCCCTAAATATTCTCTACCCTGATTCAGTGTTATAGAAAATCATTGGCTAATCTTAGGTTTAGTCCCTAAATCCATTGCTAGGCCAGGAGGATATTGGTTCCCACTTCTCTTCCCCTCAAGGCTAACTCTCGCTTTAGTTTTTAAAAACTAAGATTGAATTGGAGATTTTTAGTCTGTCGCCCTAAAAGTCTCCAATACTACACCCAACAAAGTATATTTCTCTATTTATTTGCACTTAATTTCATGAACAAAATACTCCTTCATGGACTTAAATGTGATTCTCTCTCTGTTGTAGAACTCATACTCCATTTCTGGGATCATCAACATATTTTAATAATTCAATTTACCAGATTGAAAGTAAATTAACAACGTAGTTTAAAAACCATCATAATTTATTTTAAATTTTAACATTGGCACATTCACATTATCTCTTCATTTCACTTCAGAGTAGGGAGAAAGATTAGAGTGAACTACTCAGACTTCATGAGAAAGACACAACAAAACACAAATTTCATATATAAAATAAAGGGGAACTACTTAGACTTCATGAGAAAGATACAACAAAACACAAATTTCATATATAAAAGAAAGTTTATATAACAATAATAAAAAAACAACACTTATCTAAAACTCTTTCTCAAAGCACATCCTTTGTAGTCTCTCTTAGGAAATGTAGGAAAAAGAAATCTTTCACTTCTCTTCCTCTCCAACACTTCTTAGAGAAGAATTCACACTTAAACTCACCACAAAAACTCAAAACTATAAAAATAATAGATAACTAATGGTGTGTAATGGTGTGGAATGTAGGTGTGTGAAGAGGAAATATGAATTGAGTGGAAGAAGTTGAAATGGTGCGAACGGAGAGGGGGCGGAATTTTTTTTTCAAATTTTGGCTTTAAATAGAGCTTACTTCAGTTCTCCAATAGGTGCATCCAAAAACTTTTCAAAAAGTGTCCAAATTTGTCAAATCTTCTAGAAACAGGCTCTGCACAGACACTGGCTCCGTCAGTGTCAGAAGCTATCCGTTTAATTCCTTCTTATCTGTCAAACGGCACCTTCGGCGCCCAGTTTGGTGCTGTCGGCACTCACCAATTTTTTAACTTCTCCATTTTCACTCGATCATCCATTTTGCTTCCTTTTTTCTCCAAGTCCTTAAAATTAACAACCTACAATAAAACATAAAAATATCGTCCATTCAAGTGTAATATCACCAAAAATGAGTATAAAATATGGGTCTAAAAGTGCATATATTTTTGGTGTATCAAGCGGCACCAGAGGCACCAGAAATAAATTAAGATGGAGTAAGAAGATTCATGACTATTTTGAGCTATTTTTAAAGGCTCCAAATATTTCAAAAGTTATGTGGAGCGATTCAATGCATTTAGACACTTTGGAAGACTCTCTAATAAAGAGATATGTCTCTTGGATGAAAGTACTTATCTCTTGGTGCAAAAAGGTGTGAATTTTGGGGGGGAATAATTTGAGAGAATTTTGAATTCGTTTTGAGCCCTGATTAAAAAGGGGAGAAGTCTAGAGAGTGTGTAAGGGGAGCATGAGAAAGAGAAAGAGGTTTTGGTGTGAGTGATAAGGGAGGATTTTCTTCTAGGGTTGTAAGAGGAGAGAGAAGGAGAGATATTTCTTCTTTATTACAATTTTAAGAGAGAATTGAGTGTGATTGTAAAGAGAGAAAGTGCTTAAAGGGAACTTCTAAGGATTTGCTCGGGAAGGAGTTTGAGATAAATTGTGTTCTTTTCTTTTGTTATTTTGTAAACTTATTTTTATATATGAAATATTTGTTTTTTCGTATCTTTCTCATGAATTTTGAGTAGTCTTTTTTTCTTTCTCCCTATAATGAGATATGGTTTTGTGAAGAATTAGTTTTGTTTTATATATTTTTAAATGTTAATAAATTGTGATGATTCAAACTCTGATTTTCATTTACTTTTTGATCTGACCAATTGAAAGGTTAAAATTTGTTGATATCATATGATCGAAAAGAGCTATGCTTTCTAAACCAAGTTAAGAGTCACATTCAATTTCATGGGTGAGAATGTAATCCATGGGGTTGCATGCACATAAATAAGGAAATATACTTTGATGGGTGCAGGATTAGAGATTTTAAGCTGATGATTAAAATCCCATATTTGTTCCAATTGCTTAGAAACTAAAGAAATATTGTTAGCTTTCTGGTGAGGGAAAAGTGAGAGCTTTGGAGTGAGAGTTAGTATCTTCTCAACCTAACCACGGATTTAGGGACAAAACATTGGATTTCTCAATGTTCTTTATGCACTCTCAGAGGATAAAGAATAGGATTGCTCTTATTTGGCACAATAAAATTTTATATATGTATTTTACATATCTATTTTAACATGATTTTAATTTCTTCACAATCCATAAAGGGGAAGGATTCTTTCTTAAATTTAAACTCTTCATTTCAATACTTTGTTTAGTTTTTATAAGTTTACTTTTGAAGTTTAACAATTAGTTTAGTTAACTTAGTTCTTTCAATTGCATTTGCTTTAGCGCGCATTAAATTTACTTTAGATTTATCTTGCCTAATTAAGTTTTGTAGTTTGAATATTGTGTTTGACGTTACAACCATAAGAATTTCCAACTTCCTGTGGGATCGATATTCAGGACTCCATTAGAGCCCTTTATTACTTGAGCGATACGTATACTTGTGTTATTATTATAGGTTTGATAGCTTAGAGATTTTTAAAAGATAAAATTATTTATATTGAATTTATTTTTATTTGTGATTGAAATGCCTATTCACTATTAGTAGTAGCTGGTCGTCTACACATCAGGCATGGCAACCGACACGGGGTAACTCTCCTAACTAGCTTATATACCTAAAATATATAGTGTTTTTAGACACATTTTTATACCTATTTTTGAGATATTGCGCTATGGAAGGTATTTGTGTGTTTTTCTTTCAGGTACAAGTAAAAAGGTAAAAAATGCTAAAAGGAGTGAAAAAGGATCAAATTTGGAGCAATAATGTGAAAATGGTGCAAAAGAGTTTTGGCGCCTAAGCGTCGGTGAAACAGAGAAGACCGCGCCTAAGTGCCTGAGGCCCCGAGCTTAAGTTCCAGAGGTAGTTATGTGACGGTTTACTTCATTTTGTTGAATTTTGAAGGGATATTTAAGGCACATATTGGTTAAAGAGGGTGGTTATGACCACTAGAAACAAAAATATGGTTAGAAGACTTGTGAAAGGAGGCAGCCCTTGAAGAATACATCAAATTTAGGCACATTTTGAAGAGTTACCAAGGCACCTCTTGGAGATTTATAAAATAAGGAATTTGAGACTATTTGAAAAGTTCTTGAAGTCCTAAAAAAGTGCTTAAAAAGGGAGAGATTTTCAGGCACCACAAATTAACTTTATCCTATTTGTATTTAGTTTTATTTTCAGAGTCAAGAGTGTTGTGAAAGAGAAGAGATTCAAAAAAACTTCAAGATTTTGATGGAGGATTTGATATAAGTTTTTATCTTTTATTTTTAAACTACTTTTGGCTTTAATCAAGACTTCTTGTTGGTTTGACAATGATTTATACTTTTAAACTAAAGTGTGGTTTTGTTTTCTCCATAGATTCTAAGTAGTTTTCTTTATCTTTCTCCTTAAAATGATAAGTAATTAAAGTGTTGGAAAGAAGTTGTGGAGAGTATTGATCTTTAATGTTAGAAGAAGTTTTGATGATTTAAATCCATGCACTTCATTTACTTCTTGATTTGACCTATCTAGATGTTAAAATTTTTTGTGAGAACATGCAAGAACCGGGTTGGTATTGTCTCAGTCAACAATTGGAAAGAATCACATGAGGTTGTATTAATAAGAATGTAATTCATATGATTTAGTGCAAATGAATAGGGAAATAATCTTTGAAGGGTGTAGAGTTAGAGGACTTTAGAGTGACAAGCTAAATCCCCCAACTTGGTTTATTATTTTAAGTTCTAATACGAGATGTTAGCCCCCAGGTGGAGGGAATTGAGGGAACTCTAGAGTGAGAGATAGTATCTTCCCTGCTTAGCCGGTCCTCAGAAATAACTTTAAATTAGCCAATGTTCTTTATAGCAACTCTAGTAAGGGTAAAGAATATTATTGCTCTAGGGAACTCTAGAGTGAGAGCTAGTATCTTCCCTGCCTAGCCGGTCTTCAAGACTATTCAAACTATAGCAATGTTCTTTATAGCATCTCTAGTAAGGGTAAATAATATTATTGCTCCTATTTGGCACAACCGTTCTTTATAGCATCTCTAGTAAGGGTAAAGAATATTATTGCTCCTATTTGGCACAACACAACTTGCATGCTTCAACAACAGAATTCCTATGCTTATTACTGATTCATGATTAGGAGAAAGATATTTTCATATTTTGTGCTTTTCTTTTACATAAACTCAAGTTATATTTAGAAGTTGTTACTATTTTGTCAAAATATCAAAAATACCAAAAAGATTTGAATTTTAATTACTATCAAATTATCTATAGTTTAAGTAATTGTCTTTTTAAAATAGAAGTTTGTTGTTTGATAGTGCATATTGCTAATTTTCCCGTGGGATCAATATTTGGGGCTTAATCAAAAAGTCCTATATTACTTGATAACGATATGATACTTGCTTAGTATCCCAATATTTATATAATTAAAGAGTTAAATTATTATTTTCTTCAGGATCAAGTTTTTGGTGCTATTGCAGAATAAAGAAATATAAGTGAAAAATATTAATAAATACATTGTTATATTGTTGCATATAAACAGTCGAGATCAAGTTTTTGGCATCGTTGTCGGGGAGGAAAAGAAAAATCCAAAAATTGATTAAAAGTAAATTTCTATTTTAGAAAGTCTATTGACCTCACTTTTGGTTGAGGTTCAGTTTTTCCTCTTTAGTAGCATAAGGTCTACTCATAGGACTTTCCAATTGAATATTCTTAGAAAACTAGACAAGGAACCCTCACCATTAGAAATTTCAAACTCTCCTCTACTCAACTTGAAGTTCCACATATTGGTCCTAACCTCTAGCACTTAGTAGGTGGGGTCAATATGGGGGAGCTCAAGGTCTCAACTTGAAGTTCCACATATTGGTCCTAACCTCTAGCACTTAGTAGGTGGGGTCACTATGAAGGAAACTCAAGATGAGTCACCCTTAAGACTGTTGGGCCTTAAGGTTGACCCTGGGTGTTGGTCTAGGGCTAAGGTACTTGTTTACACTCACAATCACTCATCACCCTAAACCCATAACTTATAGGCTTTGGTCCCTTGATACTTTTGGGAGACTCTTGTAGGTGGTTCCTTAAACCCATTAGCCCTAGGCTAGGGTTTAGCTAAGACCACTTCATAGAGGACCCAAAATGAGGATTCTATTGGTCCATGGCTTATTTATGGTGGTTGGCAATCCAACTCTATCAAGATACCCAACCTACCCTATTGCCCCTAAATTCCCCAAATTACCCAGATACCCTTAGGACCCCAAATTTGGCCAAAATCTCCAAATCTAGCCAAAATACCCAAACTAGTTCAAAAATCATTTCAAATACCTTAAAAACACCCAAATTACCCAAAATCCCCAAATTTGCCAAATTACCAAAATACCCCTCCTTACCCAAAAATCCAAAAAATCCCAAAAATTCCCAAATACTCTCAATTTTATTTTCCTCAATAATCACATGACCCAATTTGGCCAATTTAACCATTCTTGATCAAAACGCTCAAATTGCCCTTTAAAGGCCCAAATTTCCCCAAATTCAACTCAAATGTCCATCAATTTGATCTCAATGGACCCCAATTTCAATCCTAAGCTCAAGTTAAGCTTTGATATGGCTAAAATAGACCAAATTCAAGCTTAATTGGCCTATGATTTTAGCCCAATTTTGGTATAGGTCAAACCCACAATTTTGGTCACATGACCTAATCTCACCAAATTGAACCCATAGCCTAGTCAATTGGCCCCAATTAATGTTGAAAAATCTTTATAACATTTCTACACATTAAAATAAACAATAAATTGGCCTTGGGGAAGCCTCAAATCCCTTTGATTTTAGCCTAAATCCAAAATTCCCAAATTTAGCCCCAACTTGGCTAAGTCCCCAAATTTTGCCCAATTGATTGCCTTAACCCCAAAATTGGCATCCAATTCTTGTTGAAAACTCTTCATGAGGTCCCTATTGACCATTTAGAATAATCAATTTGGAATTTTCCCAAGGCTAGCGTAAGCTAGACCCAAGCCTAGCCCAACATAACCAACATGATTAAAATTCAAAGTTCCCTTAAATTGACCCTTCAATTGAGTCAAAACCCCTTCCATCCTTCACCAAAGTTGTTCCTTATGATCATCTACACCAAATGCAACATTTATTTGGTCCAATTGACATGGCTAGCCTAGCCCAAACCCAAACTTTGATCACTTGAACCCACATTGAACCCATGCACTAAATGTGACCCAACCACCCTAAAGCAACAAAATTAACTCCAACTCAGCCACTAGTTGACCCCTAAGACTGAGCCAAAACCCATCTAACCACCTAAACTAAGCCATGGACCAAAGGTCCCCCAAATTAAGGGATCTTATTTCAAAAATTACACTTGCTTAAGATATCCTTGCTAAATCAAAACACATTTACATTAAATTGTTGTGATAGATTCCTCTGGATGCCCTGAGCACCTAGCCACCTCACCCTGGTCGGCCGGCCAGCCTAGTGGCCGAAAAATGGCCAAACCGAGAACCACCCCCATGGAGCTTCACCCAAATTGAATTGTAGAGCTCCTCTTCCCTTCACCTAAGCACCACATTACACCTCCTAATTGGCCATGATAGCCAGCATAACCCCATTTTTATAAAAGGCCTCCTCCATGGCCGTTGAACTAAGTGCTAAAAATTTCTTAGAGAGAGCCTCTCAAACTTCTCACAAAGCCTCCCTAAGATCCCCTGAATGCAATCCAACCCTCCTCCCCCATTGAATTCCACTGTGGAAGCTTACTTTTAAGCATAAACCTCTGCCCAAAACCAGGACAGAACCCATTACACCTCCACACTCCACCAAACTCAAATTAACTCTACCACACCTTCACAACAGTGAAAGAATCCAAAGCTCTATAAAATCCCCCTCTCACAGAGCCTCTACCATAGATCTAGACCAACACCCAAATCTGGTCATGATTGAATTCATACATATGCCTTGCACCACAGTAAGAGGCTTAATCCCTAGCCTCCCTGGACGCTAACAAACGTGCCAAGACCCTCTAATTGAAGCTTCACTTCTCAGAGCAAAGGTATAAAACTTCTCTTTCTCCCAAGCCTATTTTGATTCTCTATTTGATTAGCCTTAATTTAATTACATGATTACCATATGGATGTGTTCGCCTTACTTAGATGAGTCCATAAGATCAAACCTGAAGCGATTTGGATGAGTCTAGGCTGAGATCTTTGAGTTTTAGTGTGGACAGTCACGAGATCATTCTATCGGGGACGATGACAGGGAGCCATTTGATCAAGCGTGTATCAAATGGATGGCCAAGATGAAGTCGGACAGTGCTTCTATACACGAACAGTGGGGCGCGTGGCTGCTGGCGTGGACGACGACATTAAATAGGATCGCGCCGCGTGGAGCTTCGGAGTCACCGTAGGTTGACGGGGCACTGCGTGGATAAGTAGAAAAATAGGGCTTTTTCTATTTATTTAAACTCCCTTAACTTCAAAAATCCATAACTTTGTGTACAAAAATCACAAAAATAAAATAAAAATACCCCCTTACTCAGTGAACAGAGGAGAATAATATCGAAAGAATTTTAAATCCATGTGATAAATATTTTATTTTTAATTAATTAAATATTAATTTGAATCTTTTGATTCTCCATACATGCTGGCTTATCATCATAGCTTAAATTTTTGGCATGTTGTAGCCTCTGTCAAAGGGAACATTCCCTTATTTTTTCAAAGTCAGAGGAGGTCCCAAGCCAGAGGATCACATTTTTCAAGTTCATGTACATTATTTTCTTAAAATAATCATGAAAATTAGCATGTTGGTTAGAAAATTCCAAGAAAACTTTGGAAGGTCCACTATGACCAGAGGATCTTTTGGAATAATTTCATGGGTCAAGTCATTTAAAATGTACTTAATTTTCATAAGCTCTAAATCATTAAGGAAATTAACGTTGAAAAATATAAACATTTAAATGACTTGATTTTTCATCTCCACTGTTATTTATGATTCAGAGAACTCACTATAAAAATTTCAAAATATTTTGAGCTCATTTGATAAGTTAAGTTGATTTTTAAAGATAAACATCATTTTTGGCATTTAAATGATTTTTAAAAATCAAAATATAACTAAAAAATTTATAAAAACTTATATTGAGTTCTCTGAGATCAAGGGTATTTTATAAGAATAAAATGGTATTTAAAATAAAAACTTATTTTTTAGCCTAGTTTTAATATTTAAATAATTAAAAATTCATAAAAATTACAAAAATAATAAAACTCATGAAAATGTTCTAAATTGCTTACTAATCACTTAGGAACAATTAGAGTATTTTTCGTGGTTTTCTAAAAAAAGATATTGAATTTCAAAGTTTAAAAATATTTTTTAAAAGGCTAAAAATGAGTTTTCACTAAAAATAATTCCAATAAATCAAATTAAATTTAAAAAAATAAAAAATGTTCCTCTCTAAGTTCCTTGACCTCAGGGAGACTTTTCAAAAATACAAAATTTAATTTTCCCCATTTAAAATATTTTATACTTAATAAATACCCCATAATTTAAAATAATTCTTAAAATTCAAATAAAATTCAAAAACTTATGAAATTTGGTCCAAAGACTTCTCTAGTCTAGTTTTATCTGCAAAAAAAATTTCAAGGGATTAGGAGTCACCTTGGTCAAGTTAGGAATTTTGCTTGAAAAATCCTATTTATGCATGAAAATAATTATATAAATAAATTAAATTTTGGAAAATCACTCCTCTGATGTCTTAATTGACCTATGAATGAGGTAGGATAAAAATTTCAAAGTCATTTGAACTGAATTTGATGAATTATGAAGTGTTAGAACCTTAGGGGCAAATGTGTAATTTTGGAAAATTGGCCTTAATTAACATTTAGGCTTAATTCAACAAGGAAAATGGGTAACCTCTGATCTTAATCAATTTATTTGATGTTTGAAATACAAGGGATTAATTGGTAGAAATCAACATCACTTTCTTAATTAAAAAGATAAGTTAATAGATTTTGTTTGAAACACAAAAGGTTAATTGGTAGAAACCAACCTCACTTTCTTAATTGAAAAGATAAGCTAATAAATTTCTAAATTATTAAAATTTGGAAGTTAATTAAAATAAAATGAGTCCAAATTAAGATTAATAAATTTCTAAATTATTAAAATTTGAAAGTTTATCAAAATTAAATGATCCTCATTAAGATTAATAAATTTCTAAATTATTAAAATTTGGAAGTTTATAAAAATTAAATGATCCTCGATAAGTTAATAAATTTCTAAATTATTAAAATTTGGAAGTTTATTAAAATTAAACGATCCTGGACTGGGGTATGACTTTTGAAGCCAATAATTAATCAATTTAATACCCCTATTTTGATTTTCAAATAAAATCCAAGTGTTAATAAATTTCTAAATTATTAAAATTTAGAAGTTTATTAAAATTAAATGATCCTGAACTTAGGGGTATGACTTTTGAAGTCAATAATTAATCAATTTAATACCCCTATTTTGATTTTCAAATGAATTTCAAATCATGAATCATGACCACCTAAAGCCTAACCTTTTCAAAACTAATTAAGACACTCACCTAGGTTTAAAGGGCTTAGTAGTGACTTAGGCTGAATCAAGTTTCATTTAAATAAAGATTAGAAAAGTAAACATCATTTAAAATTAAAATATCATTCAAACACTACAAGCCCAATTAGGACAAAAATTTGGTTAAGTGTTCCAACAACACTAACTTGCCTCTTTAAGGGTCTTCACCCACATAATTTTCAAAATGAATCACAAGTGATAATTACCCCATTCTTAGGATAATTGAGACATCAGTGTTCACTGAGCATTAAGGGTATTTACAGGATGAATTATAAATCAACATAACTAGGTTAAAAGAACTCGAGACTTTCCACCAGGTAGCGAGAAAGCAGCATGGACCTGCTTCTTTCTCTAGATCTTTTGGATACTTCAGAGACCTACTAAACTTAATATATTTCGCTTGATAAAATCATTCTTAATTGATCAAATAGGGACCCGCCAAGATATGACCTAGGGTTAGGTAGGTCGTCAAAATTTTACTTCCATGTTTTATATAAACTGCCTTAACATGCCTTTTGAGCTTCAGGTGTTGGAACGAGAAGACTCGTCAGGTATGCTTTTACAGTTTTTAGCGTTATCTTTCTTGTACTTTCGTACTGTACTTTTATACCTCCAAACTTGCTTGCTAAACAACGACGCCACCCTACATGAAAATTAAAACTATCAGGAACCACAAAACCAAAACCAAAACTAAAATCAACCAAGATAAAATTCACCGCCACAACATTCAAATATAAAATAACTCAAAATTTAATCACAAATATCACACAAAACTACAACTTAAACTATTTTAAGACATCTTNGCACGGCCATCTTCAACAGCAAAACCTGTCTTTCCCAGCTAAACCAATCTTCCTTCCTTAGATATAAACAACTAAAGTCATAGGAATTTGAGGTTGCTTACTTATGCATTATCTTTAGGCCTTTGTATAGCCCTGTTATACAATATAAGCCCTAACTCGTCTTAGGATTCCAAAGTTATCGTTCGTCATGACCTAAACCCTCATATCTTTCAGGCTATTTGTGAAATCGTTTCACACGAGTGTAAGCCCTAACTAATAAAATTGGCAGGATGAAACACCTAAATATTTCTCCTCAAAACTAAAGCCAAACATTAGGATAGCTTGGGAAGTCACCGGAGTTCTCCTCTGGATCCATGACATCAATGTTCCAAATTTGAACCAATCCCCTTTGCACACCTCTTTGTCCGATCTCATTGAAAAGTCCTACCCTTTAAAACTCTTTGAAGATAATATTTCCTTATTTTTATCGAGATTTTTCTTAGGTGACTTTGGTCATCTAAGATGTAATTTAATATAGGGGCTTGCCCTTATATGAAGTGACCAAAAGAAAATATGTTGAGATTTTCATACCTTTTTTACAAAATTACTTAAGGACAAGTAATAGTTAAGTTTGGGGGATTTTGACAAAAGGAAAATATGTTGAGATTTTCATACATATTTTATATGAATGTAAGCCCTAAAATAATAAAATTGGCAAGATGAAACACTGACCAAAGGAAAATATGTTTAGATTTTCATACCTATTTTATGCTTTTTAATGATATTGCACTTTAAAGAAAGGTATTTTTGATGTTTTGTTGCAGGAATGATGAATTAGGATCATTGGAGCAAAAAGATGCATGGAATATTGCACTTTAAAGAAAAGTATTTTTGATGTTTTGTTGCAGGAATGATGAATTAGGGTCATTGGAGCCACTTTAAAGAAAGGTATTTTTGATGTTTTGTTGCAGGAATGATGAATTAGGGTCATTGGAGTAAAAATATGCAAAAAGGAGTGAATTTGGAGTGAAAAGAACCAAAATGTGAAGATTTGAACTAGGGCGCCGACTGCGTACTTTTCCCGAGACTCCAGATCTAATTCACTTAGAAGACCCACCGACGGCTCCCTCGAGACTGCCGATGGCAAGCTCGCCGGTTATGTCCAACTATGCATTGGATGAGGACAAATTATAGAGGGGTGCTTAGGCAACTCTTGGGAAAACTCATCCACATCTTTAAAGAGAAGACTTTGGCCAAAAATACAGGAGAAGAGGCTCAAAATTGAAGTGTGAAAAAGTGTAGAGAGTCTAAATTGTGAGGAATTCTTGAAGAGATTGTAAGAGTGGAGGGAAAGTGAGAGATTTCTTCCTCCTTGCCGCTTCGAAGAGGAATTATGTGTGCTGTAAAGAAAGGAAGAGATTCAGAGGAACTTCGAGGAGTTTTCTTGGGGAGAAATTAGAGATAAGTTTATTTATTGTTGTAAATTGTTTGACTTGATTTTATATATGAATTTTGAGTTTTGTTGTGTTTTTCTCATGAGATCTGAGTAGTTTTCTCTCTCTTTCTCCTTATCTTGAGATTTGTGAAATGGTGATTTGAATTGGTGGAGTCATGAAAATGTTAAAGAAATTCTGATGATCTTTTCACTTCTTAATTTACTTTCAATCTAGCAAAAATGTTTAAGAAATTGTGATGATCTTTTCACTTTGATCTTAATTTATTTTCAATCTGGTCATAAATGTTAAAGAAGTTGTGATGATCTTTTCACTTTGATCTTAATTTACCTTCAATCTGGCCAATAATGTTTAAGAAATTGTGATGATCTTTTCACTTTGATCTTAATTTGCTTTCAATTTGACCAATTATTTGTTAAAATATGTTGAGTTTTACAACTAAAGTGAAGATTACATCCAAGATTGAGGGAGGTTTTAAAATATGTTGAGTTTTACAACTAAAGTGAAGATTACATCCAAGATTTATGGAGGTCAAAATAAAATATGTTGAGTTTTACAACTAAAGTGAAGATTACATCCAAGATTTAGGGAGGTCAAAGCCATTGGAAGTATGTTGAGTTTTACAACTAAAGTGAAGATTACATCCAAGATTCAGGGAGATCAAAGCCCTTAGAAATTGGGTGCAAATAAATAGGGAAATGTGTTGAGTTTTACAACTAAAGTAAAGATTACATCCAAGATTCAGGGAGGTCAAAGCCCTTGGGTGCAAATAAATAAGGAAATAAAATTATCGGACGTAGAATTAGACATTTTAGAGTGACAGACTAAAATCCCCAATTTGGTCCTATCATTTAGGTGCTGAAGTGTAGATGTTAGCCCTCAGGCGAGGGGAATGTGGGAGCTCCAAAGTGAGAGTCGGTCTCCTCCCAGCCTAGCCGCATATTCAGTAAACAAGCGTAGGATTAGTCAATGTTCTTTATGCCTGGACCAAAGGGTAAAGAATAGGTATGCTCCTATTTGGCACAATATCATTTGAACTGATTCACTTTATCCATTCCTATAATTTCTTGACAAGGAGAATGATGTTTTCTTATATAATGAATATCACATTAAAAACTTCATTTGAATATTTAGTTATTTAATAGTTATTATAATTACATATTTATTTCAATTGCCTATTAGTGACAGATAAGCAAATTGATTTTTGTTGTTGCGATAAAAGTATTGCTTTTCTAAAATCTTAGTTCGTAGTTCTAATATTACTCCCTATGGGATTGATATCTAAGACTCCATTAGAGCCCTATATTACTTGAGTGATACGTATACTTGTGTTGATAAGTTTGACTTTACAATTATTGAATATTTATTACATCCATATTTACCAAATCTATAACTGTTATTAAGTTTTGGTTAAGTTGCTGAAGAATTAATTCTTTCAACAGTAGTATTAAATACTTATATTTTTAAGCATATATAAAGTCACAGAAAATGCTGATAAGAATCTAGTTCCGTCAATTATAAAATCACCTGAGCTTGAGTTGAAAATATTGCCAAGCCATTTGAAGTATGTGTTTCTGGGAGACTCATCTACATTACCTGTGAATATATCTTCAGATTTAAATGATTTGCAAGAGAAAAGGTTGTTAGATACATTGAAAAGATATAAGAAAGCTTTTGGTTGGACCTTACTAATATTAAGGGAGTCATTCCTTCGATCAGTATGCACAGAATTATATTAGATGAACAGTATAAACCAAGAGTTGATCCACAAAGGATATTAAATCCAATGATGAAGGAAGTAGTTAAGAAGGAAATTTTGAAATTGTTANACTTTAATTTCTTGACAAGGAGAATGATGCTTTCTTATATATTGAATATCACAATTAAACCCTACTTTATATGATTAGTTATTTTATAGTTATTAAAATTATTTATTTATTTTAATTGCCTATTAGTGACATATAAGCAAATTAAACGTCGATATTGTGATTAAAGTCTTGCTTCTTTAAAGTCTTAGTCTGTAATTCTAAACCACTCCCTGTGGGATCGATATCTAGGACTCCATTAGAGCTCTATATTACTTGAGCAATACATATAATTGCGTTAACAAATTCGACTTTAACATTATTTCATATTATTAATTATACATCTTAACCAAATCAGACACATCTATAAAGTCGCGATCAAGTCTTTGGACACCGTTGCTGGAAATTAAATCTTCTAGTAGTGTAATCAAATTCTTGTATTTGTCGATTACAAATAAAAATTTTGTCAAGTTTTTGACGCCGTTGCTGGGGAGTGATTGAGTGAGTGAGTAAAATCACGATCATAGTAACAGAGAAATTAGGATTATTAGAAAATTTTTACTTAAATTGCAACTTATTTTTATATTTACGTTAATTATATTATTGAGTACTGATTTCAAACTGTATGCGTAAATTTGGACCTGAAAATATTATACCCTATGATTCAGAATTAGAACGCACTGTTAGAAGGATCAGAAAATTAAGAAGAGAACCTAGAAATTCTTATATAATGGAAAACAACCTGAACAATCACGGAATAGAAAATGAGCACCAACCTAGACCCTTCAGAGATTATGCAAATCCTACAGTAGATGAGATTCAGATCTATCCAAAATCCTGATGTAGCTGCTAATTCATTTTAGCTTAAACCTGCTATTATCCAAAAGGTACAAGACAATCAATTTGGAGGTACACCAAATGAAGATCCTAATTTACATCTCGCTAGTTTTTTAGAAGTATTTGCCACTTATAAATATGACACCTCAAATGATGTTGTTAGACTTAGACTTTTTCCTTTTTCACTGAGGGATAAGGCTAAGATGTAGTTAAATTTGTCAAATGATGTTGTTAGACTTAGACTTTTTCCTTTTTCACTTAGGGATAAGGCTAAGATGTGCTTATGTTGTTAGACTTAGACTTTTTCCTTTTTCACTGAGGGATAAGGCTAAGATGTGGTTAAATTCATTAGCACCTGGATCTATTAGAACTTGGGGAGAAATTTCACAGAAATTTCTATCCAAATATTTCCCTCCATCCAAAACTACTAAACTAAGAATTTACAACATCGTTCTGTCAGATTGATGGAGAGTCAATATATGAAGCTTGGGAGAGATTTAAAGATCCAACTTTCACAGAAATTTCTATCCAAATATTTCCCTCCATCCGAAACTGCTAAACTTAGAAATGACATAACATCACTTTCACAGAAATTTATATCCAAATATTTCCCTCCACCCAAAACTGCTAAACTTAGAAATGACATAACATCGTTCTCAGATTGATGGAGGGTCAATATATGAAGCTTGGGAGAGATTTAAAGATCTTCTTAGGAAGTGTCCTCATCATTCATTACCAGATTGGTTAATAATTCACAATTTTTATAAGGGATTTGGGGGATCTCTTAGNAGATTTTAGAGTGACATACTAAAATCCCCAATTCGGTCCTATCATTTGGGTGCTGAAGTGTAGATGTTAGCCATTAGGCAAGGGGAATGTGGGCGCTCCGAAGTGAGAGCTGGTATCCTCCCAGCCTAGCCGCGAATTTGGTAAACAAGCGTAGGATTAGTCAATGTTCTTTATGCCTGGACGAAAGGGTAAAGAATAAGTATGTGACCAAAGAAAAATATGTTGAGATTTTCATACCTATTTTATACTGTTTTTGATGATATCGCACTTTAAAGAAAGGTATTTTCGATGTTTTGTTGCAGGAATGAGGAATTAGGGTCATTGGAGCAAAAAGATGCAAAAAGGAGTGAATTTGGAGAAAAAAGAGCCAAAATGTGAATATTTGAACTAGGCTGCCGACGACGAGATTTTCCCGAGACTACAGGACAAAATTTCTAGAAGCCCGCCGACGGCGCCATCGACCCCGCTGATGGCGAGATCGACGGTTATGCCTTTTCAGGATTTGGATAAGGCCAAATTTTGAAGGGATGCTTAGGCAACTCTTGGGAAAGCTCATCTACAACTTTAAAAGAACATTTTGGTAGAAAATAGAAGAAGTTTGCTTAGGCAACTCTTGGGAAAGCTCATCTACAACTTTAAAAGAACATTTTGGCCCAAAATAGAGAGGCTAAGAAGTCCAAGAAGTGAAAAAGGACTCCTAGAGTTACTAGAGTTTAACAATTGTGAGGATTTCTTTGAGAGGTTGTAAGAGAGGAGAGAAAGTGAGAGATTTCTTCTTCCTTGCTACTTCGAAGAGGAATTCTGTGTGTTGTAAAGAAAGGAAGAGATTCAAAGAAACTTCAAGGAGTGTTCTTGGGGAGAAATTAGAGAAAAGTTATTTACTTGTTGTAGTTTGTATGACTTTGATTTTATATATGAATTCCGAGTTTTATTATGTTTTCCCCATGAGTTCTGAGTAGTTTTCTCTATTTTTCTCCTTGTCTCGAGATTTGTTAAATGGTGATTTGAATTGGTGAAGCCATGAAAATGTTTAAGAAATTGTGATGATCTTTTCACTTAGATCTTAACTTACTTTCAATCTGGCTAATTGATTTGTTAAAATATGTTGAGTTTTACAACTAAAGTGAAGGTTACATCCAAGATTCAGGGAGGACAAAGCCCTTGGAAGTTGGGTGCAAATAAATAGGAAAATATTATTATCAGGCGAAGAATTGAAGATTTTAGAGTTACCNGGATTTAACAGTAATACTCAAATTAAGGAGAAGAAGTTATCTATGGAAGAGCTGATATTAAACATGGGTCAACAATTACAGAATTAAGGAAATCAATTACAAATTCAAGGAAATCAATTACAACATCAAGGAACTCTATTAAGAATACTAAAAACCAATTAGGGCATATCGTCAATTACAACATCAAGGAACTGCTATTAAGAATATTGAGAACCAATTAGGGTATATCGCTACTATGCTTAGTAACCAAACATTAGGAACTTTTCCGAGTACTGTGGAACCAAATCCTAAAGATCAAGAAAAAGAATAAATTAAGGCGATTCAATTATGAAGTGGAAAAGAATTAGAGACAAGAAGACCAAGGAAAATAACAAATTAAAGCGATAATTACGAAGTGGAAAAGAATTGGAAACAAGGTAGGCGATTCAATTACGAAGTGGAAAAGAATTGGAGACAAGAGTGCAATAAGAAATAGAAACTGAGGTGGAAAAGAATTGGAGATAAGAGTGCAAAAAGAAACAGAAACTGAAAAAGAGAAAGTGGATTTAAAATCAAAGCGATACAATTACGAAGTGGAAAAGAATTGGAAACAAGGGTGCAAAAAGAAACGGAAACTGAAAAAGAGAAAGTGGATATCATAAAAAAAGGATCATGAATACCCAAATTTAGAGTATCCATTTACACCAATGAAAATTACTGTGGAAAAACCTCCACCCTAAGTACCCAGATTTAGAGTATCCATTTACACCAATGAAAATTACTGTGGAGAAACCTCCATCACTGTTTCCTCAAAGGTTGAAGCAACACAAACAGAATAAACAATTTTCTTAAGAAGTTAACGGTGAACATTCCCTTCGTAGAAGCTTTAGAGCAGAGGCCCAATTATGTGAAATTTATGAAAGATATTCTGAACAAGAAAAGGAGTTCACGGACAACAAAACTGTTGCACTTAGCGAAGAGTGTAGTGTAATTATTCAGAAAAAATTTTCTTGAAAAATTAAAAGATCCCGGTAGCTTCACTATACCGTGTGCTATCGGTGAAAAATTTTATGGAATAGCTTTATGTGACTTGGGAGCGAGCATTAATCTTATGCCTCCGCTTTATGTGATTTGGGAGCCAGTATTAACCTTATGCCTCTATCAATTTTCAAAAGACTAAGCTCTCACCTACTTCTGTAACTCTTCAATTAGCAGACCGATCAGTTACATATCCTAAGGGAGTTTTAGACCTTATGCCTCTATCAATTTTCAAAAGACTAGGATTAGGAGAAGTCTCACCTACTTCTGTAATCAATTAGCAAATTTTCAAAAGATTAGGATTAGGAGAAGTCTCACCTACTTCTGTAACTCTTTAGTTAGCAGATCGTTTTCAAAAGATTAGGATTAGGAGAAGTCTCACCTACTTCTGTAACTCTACAGTTAGCAGATTGTTCTTTCAAAAGATTAGGATTAGGAGAAGTCTCACCTACTTCTGTAACTCTACAGTTAGCGGATCTTTCTTTTATGGAAGAGCTTTATGCGATTTGGGAGCCAGCATTAATCTTATGCCTCTATCAATTTTCGTTTTATAGAAGAGCTTTATGTGATTTGGGAGCTAGCATTAATCTTATGCCTCTATCAATTTTTAAAAGGATTAGAGCTTTATGTGATTTGGGAGCCAGCATTAATCTTATGCCTCTATCAATTTTCAAAAGATTAGATTGGAGAAGTCTCACCTACTTTTGTAACTCTACAGTTAGCGGATCGTTCAGTTACATATCCTAAAGGAGTTATAGAAGAATGGAAGAGCTTTATGTGATTTGGGAGACAGCATTAATCTTATGCCTCTATCAATTTTCAAAAGATTAGGATTAAGACCTACTTCTGTAACTCTACAGTTAGCGGATCGTTCAGTTACATATCTTAAGGGAGTTATAGATGATGTGTTAATAAAAGTGGACAAATTTATATTTCCTGTGGATTTCATTGTTTTAGATATGGAGGACGAAAAAGGAATACCTATCATTTTAGGGAGACCATTTTTAGCTACTGGAAAAGCTATGATAGATGTTCAAAAAGGAGAATTAACTATGAGAGTAAATGATCAAGAAGTGACTTTTAACATTGCAAAATCTATGAAATACCCTGCTGTTGAAAGAGATAATGAGTGTTTTCATATGGAAATTTTTTTGAACATCTACTGAACGAACATTTTAAAGAACATTTTGAAGATACAAAGTATGTTGAAAAAGAAAAGCATTTTGAAGAACAAATTGAAGAGGGAGATGAAATTATTCTGGATAAATTAGAAAATGAAGAATTAGATTATGTTCAAGAAAGATTTGAATTGAAGAGAATGATGAAGTTATTTTGGACGAATTAGAAAATGAAGAATTAGATTATATTCAGGAAAGATTTGAGATGTTGGATATTACAAAAATGCTGATAAGAATCTATTTCCATCAATTATAAAACCACCTGAACTTGAGTTGAAAGTATTACCTAGCCACTTGAAGTATGTATATGTTCAGGAAAGATTTGAGATGCTAGATATTACAGGAAATGCTGATAAGAATCTAGTTTCATCAATTATAAAACAATCTAAACTTGAGTTGAAAACATTACCTAACCACTTGAAGTATGTGTTTTTGGGAGACTCATCTACATCACCTGCATACAAATATAATGACTGATCTCGCGTCAATTTTATATGATTTGACCCATGTTTTTTCCCCTACATTTTACATGTTTTTTTTATCAATTTATATCAGCTTTATGCATGAGAAAGTTAATATGTTGATGTTGTGCTGGTTGCAATCATTAATACGAATAATTTGGAACAAGAGAATCCAGCAAAAAAAGTGATCAATTTTGCTTCAGTGGCTTGATCTAAGGCTGATTGGAGTCGGATTGGACCAATGTTGAAATCGTTAGATTTGTTTTGTTGAGATGGTCAATATGAATATAAACTTACTAATATTGTGACTCATATGATTTTCCATGTAAATTTGAAAATTTTCTTTTAAAAATACATCAAGTTCGTGATTGATAAAAATTTGTTGATGACTCATTAACCCTATATCTATACTAAAAAAACAAGGGAGGTTTACATACACATCACATAAAATGTTAGGATTTTCATATTTCATGCATAAACTTTGAAATTTGCATACATAAACTTTTGAAACTTGCATACATATACAATTTCTATGTATTTAAATATCAAATATCAAAACTTTAATTTTTACACCCAAAAAACATGGTACTGTAGTACAATTTAAAACTTATAACAGTGATACTTTTGATCTGTTGCGAAAAATTTGAATGACTTAAATATAAAAATTAAGTAAAAAATTAAACTTTAGGTGTTAGATATATAATACCTTGGAATTTGAATGAGCGTTTTTCTGTCCGGACTCCTGACGTAGTTCTACGTGCGGCGGCGTAGGTTATTCTTAAGTTATTTTCAAGTTATTTCTGGGTTATTTTCAATAATACCGAAATAATCCAGAAATAACCCGTGGTTTTTATTCTTGGGGTATTTCTGAGTTATTTCAGTATTATTAAAAATAACTCAGAAATAACCTGAAAATAACTTAGAAATAACTTGATCCGCACGTAGAGCTACGTCAGGTGTCCGCACAGAATTTTTTTTTGGAATTAGGTGGTATGTATGTAAATTTCTTTTAAGTGAAATACCCAAACATTGTTTTCTGACTTAGGTGGTATGTTTACAACGATATAAGAAAACTTTTGATTAAACCTTAGCTGATATTAAGGGAATGAGTCCTTCAATATGTATGCATAGAATTATATTAGATGAACAATATAAACCAAGAGTTGATCCACAAGGAGATTGAATCTGATAATGAAAGAAGTAGTAAAAAAGGAAATTTTGAAATGGTTGAACACTGAAATTATATATCCTATTTTAGATAGCGTTAAGAAGGAAATTTTGAAATGGTTAGACACTGGAATTATATATCATATTTTAGATAGTGCATGGTAGTCCAATTTTAAAATGGTTAGACACTGGAATTATATATCCTATTTCAGATAGCGCGTGGGTAAGTCCAATTCATTTGTTCCTAAGAAAGGAGGAGTGACTGTTGAAACAAAAGAAAATAATGAATTAATACCTATCAGACAAGCTATTGGGTGGCGTATTTGCATTGAGTATAGAAAATTAAACACTGCCATCATGAAAGATCACTTCCCTTTACCCTTTTTAGATCAGATAGTGGATAGACTTGCTGGGCCTAAATATTTTTGTTTTTTAGATGGATGTACCGGTTACCATCAAATTCCTATTGCTCCTGAGGATCAAGAAAAGTCAACATTTACTAGTCCTTTTAGAACTTTTGCTTTTTGAAGAATGCCTCTCGAATTATGTAATGAACCTGCAACATTCCAGAGATGTATGATGTCCATATTTAGTAAGTTAATTGATGATGGATTGGAAGTATTTATGGATAATTTCTCTGTATTTGGAAAATCATTTGACACATGCTTAAATTACCTTGAAAAAGTTTTGGAGTTTTGAGAAAGAACTAATTTAGTTCTAAATTGGGAGAAATGTCAATTTATGATTGCAGAATTGTGTTAGGGCATAAAATTTCAGAAGATGGTATGGAAGCAGACCCTGCAAAAATTCAAGTCATATCTAAATTAACACCTCAAACTAATGTAAGAGAAGTTAGGAGTTTTCTTTGACATGTTGGTGTAACACCTCCTACTAGTGTAAGAGAAGTTAGAAGTTTTCTGGGACATGTTGGTTTTTACAGACTTTATTAAAGATTTTTCAAAAATTACTAAACCTCTATGCCAACTTTTAGAAAAGGACAAGAAGATTAAAGATTTCTCAAAAGTTACTAAACCTCTATGCCAACTTTTAGAAAAGAACAAGAAATTCAAATTTACTGAAAGCTGTTTAAATGCCATTGAGTTATTAAAAGAAAAATCAATTACAGCCCCTATTATAGTTTCACCTAACTGGAAGAGACCATTTGAACTGATGTGTGATGGTAGTGATTATGCTATTGGAGTGGTTCTTCGACAAAGGTACGAAAAGATTTTTAAAGTGATATATACGCTAGTAAAACTCTTAATGATGCACAAATTAACTATACTGTTACTGAAAAAGGGTTACTGGCAATTGTATATGCTTCAGATAAATTTAGATCTTATTTAATTGGAGCTAAATGTATTGTGCATACTGATCACTCTACTATTAAATATCTAATGCAAAAGAAGGATGCTAAACCAAGGTTGAAAAGATGGATACTATTGATGCAAGAATTTGATCTTATGGTTATTGATAGAAAGAGAACTGATAATCAAATTGCTGATCATTTATCAAGATTAAAAAATCATGAATTATCTAACACTGAAAATGAAATTATAGATAGTTTCCCTGATGAACAACTTTATAATATTAATGAGTGGAAAATACCATGGTATGCTGATATTGTTAATTATATTGTAAGTGATATTTTGTCACCTATGTTGACATTGCAACATCAAAGAAAATTCTTTCATGATGTGAAAGCATATTTTTGGGATGAGCCTTATTTATATAAACAATGTAAGGATCTTATTATGAGGATATGTGTACCTTATGAAGAAACTGAGCTGATCATTCAGAAATGTCATGATTCTGAATTTGGAGGACATTTTGGGATTGATATAAATGCTTATAAAATTTTACAAACTAGATTTTAATCGCCTACCATATTTAGAGATGTTTATAGATATATAAAAACTTGTAGTCAATGTCAATGAGTAGGTAATATATTTAGAAGAAATGAAATGCCGCTAAATTTTATATTGGAAGTTGAGATCTTTGACGTTTAGAGATTTTATGGGACCATTTATTCCTTCATTTGGGAACTTATATATATTAATTGTAGTAGACTATGTTTCTAAGGACCATTTATTCCTTCATTTGGGAACTTATATATATTAATTGCAGTGGACTACATTTCTAAGTAGATTGAAGCACAAGCTTTACCTCGTTGTGATGCTAAAAGTGTTTCAAGATGTTTGATGAAAAATATTTTCACTAGATACGGAATACCTATAATGATTATCACTGATGGAGGATCCCATTTTAGGAATAAATATATTCAGAGATTTGCACAAAAATTTAATATTATTCACAGAATCTCTATAGCTTACACCCTCAAACTAGTGGGTTAGCTGAAGTTTCTAATAGAGAGATTAAACAAATACTTGAAAAGATAGGAATAAATACATTCAGAGATTGATAGAAAAGTTTAATATTATTCATAGAATCTCTACTTCCTTTCACAACCAAACAGAGATTGGCAAAAAAAGTTAATATTATTCATAGAATCTCTACTGCCTATCATCCTCAAACTAGTGGGTTAACTGAAGTTTCTAATAGAGAGATTAAACAAATACTTGAAAAGACTGTAAACCCTAGTAGAATATATTGGTCAACTAGATTGGATACTGCATTGTGGGATTACAAGACTGCTTATAAAACTCCCATTGGAATGACTCCTTACAGACTCATTTTTGGAAAGAATTGTCACTTACCAGTAGAATTGGAGCATAAGACATATTAGGCGATTAAAGAATTCAATTATAATTTGAAAGATGATGGTAAGAAGAGATTATTACAATTAAATGAATTGGAAGAATTAAGAAATGAGTCTTATGATAACGACATAATTTATAAAGAAAAATTAAAGTTATGACATAATCGGAAGAATAACCAAAAGCACTTGGAACCAGGACAAGAAGTTTTACTTTACAACACTATGTTGAAATTATTTCCTGGGAAATTGAAGTCTCGTTGGTTATGGCCATTTACTATGACTCAAGTTTATACTTACGGAGCTGTTGAAATTGAAGATCAGAAAACGGGAAATAGATTTAAGGTCAATGGACATAGATTAAAACCATATTATGAGGGTAAAAGACCAAATTTTAAAGAGGTTTTAATGATCAGTCAACCTGAATAACACCTGAATAGGTCGGGCTGACGACGTTAAACCAAGCGCTTTATGGGAGGCAAACCATGTTTATCTTTACTTTATTTGCGAGTAGTTTTTATTTGAAATTATAGCTAGTTTATGGTAGTGTTAAGCTCTACTATTCTTATTTACCCTTGAAACATCTTTAAAATTGGATCCATGAAGAAAAATTGGAACGCATTCAGACCAGAGTGAAATTGTGAAAATTTTGCATTAGGCACCGACGGCGCCCTCGACGCCATCGACGATGGGTTCTTCCTGAGAGTCCAGACAAAATTAATACAGAAGAACGCCGAAGGCGCCCTCGAGGCCGCCGACAGCGAGACTGGTAAGATGACGGTCTCTTGTGTTTGAGTGGCGGAAACTCTACCAATTTCATTCTTATGGCTTCCAATTCCCTTGATAATCCCAGAATGCGAGTTTTCAATCAGCGGAAGTTTATTAGTGTGGAAGCGCAACGAATCTTCAACACGTTGCTCACAAAGAAAAGATTAATCAAAGAATGAGAATTCTTGAATAATAGATTGAATAATCCCACGACGGATATTGAAGAAACGATAGTGCGGCGAAGATGGGAGTACTGTGCTACAGTACTGCCGTCGTGGTGGTTCCAGTGGTAAAAGAATTTTATGCAAATTTACAGGAATCAACCAAGGAGTTGTTTATGTGGGAGGAAGATGGATCACTTTCACTCTTACATAGATCAACAAATTATAAATGATATAAAATGTTCCCGTCTGCCACAATTACAACTTCATCCCAACGAGAAACCAGATGAATGAGATTTACCAGTATTTAACGGACGAAACTAATGATTGGGAAACAAGAGAAAACAGGTATGTTAGTTTTTCTGCAACACTCCTGAATCCCATTTCTAAACATTGGCACTTTTTCATTTCTGAGAAACTATTACCGACAATGAAGATAGGTAAAGTTTATGAAGAAAGTGCCATTTTGAATTACTGCGTCCAAAGGAGACTGCCGATCGACATTGGATCTATAATTGTGAAGTCAATTTTGGGCCTAATCGTTCACAGATCAACTTATGGGCTTGGACACCCCTCCATAATTTTCTCACTTTGCAGTGAGTTCCAAGTGTCCTATGAGAATTGGGAAAAGGTACTGCTGCCTTGGAAGCCTTTGGATCCAACTGAAAGATTCTCATCATTTGAAGATGAAAATGACATGGCCATGGTAGTTGATCAATCATCTCAGAATTCACTGCCAGTTTAACCCTTAGTCCCTGATAAGTCTTTGGTGATCCTGCGCCGAATCAAGAAGTTGGAAAAGAAGGTACAAAATGTCATGATTGCAATTAATAATATCTACGATTTCTTTGATCATCTGGACTGGAGGATGAAGGAACATTTCTAATATTCTGGACATTTAGATGATAGTTTTGATACAACTGATGAGGAGGATGAAATTAATTGAGGAGGATTCTACTAAAGAATTTCCATTTCGACCCTTCTACAACCTTTTCGTTAATGTGCAATCAATTGGCAATCTCAGAGGAGAATCGAGTACCGGGTCTAAAGATTAGTAGATTTATATTACTACCTATATGTCCATCTATGTATTTTGATTTGAACTTTATATTTTCTTTGCTTTAGAATTATGCTTAAAGATCTCTGCATAGTTGAGACTAAGCATAGGATGTTTTGTTTTCAGCATTTTGAGTGTTGTAGCTTGGATTGCGACGTTGAATTAATGTATTGAGGTCAAGAAAATACCAAACTTAGGTATTTTATGTAACGTATATTGTACCCCTTGGAATTTATATATAAATGTGATGTTTTGTGTTGTGAAAGTTTATATGTGCTAAGTATATCATTTAGTTATTTAAAATTATGTCTATAACAATTAAACAGATGTTGTTTAGGCTTGGAATTGATCGAATCCGCAAAAATCTGGAATTTTGACAGAATTAAAAGAGCCCACAGACGGCACCCTCGACGCAGCCGACGGCGGGATTTTTCTGAGACTTAGGATTTAAAATCCAATTAAGCGCACTGACGGTGCCATCAACCCTGCCGATGGCGAGCTCACAAAAAACACCTTTAACCGCAATTTTGACCAATCAACCGCTACTATTCATCATCCCCTTCCTCCTAAAAATGTCATTTTTCGACTTAGGGCTTGAAAGTTCTTTGATTGGAAGGCAATTTGAAGGCTTTTTGACACCGGATTTGATCATCTCTATGTAAGAGCTTCACTCCAAGCTAAAAATATTTGATTTTCACCATAAATTCCTCCCACATTGAGGAGATCCGTAAAATTTGGGAATATGAAGAAAATTTGGGAAGAAATTCATGGATCTTATTGTTGAACTCTTAGAATTACTATTGGAAGCCATGATTTGCATATTTGAAGTAATTTTTGGAATTTTTCTATAATTTGATTAGATTAAAATGGCTCCACGACAAAAGAGAAGAGTTGAGTTCGACGAGTCTCGCTTTGTCAATGCGATGGCTCAAACAAAATTTACTTCCATATTTAAAGGAAAGAAGTGCATATAAGATTGAGTTTTTGAAAGTCCGGGAGGAGAAATCAAAAGAGTTATTGCCGAGCGGAGGTGGGAAAATTTTTGTTACACCACCAATAAAGCTGATGCAAATGTTGTGAAGGAGTTCTATGCCAATGTGATTTATTCTGATGACGGAACTGTTCAAGTGCATAGATTCCCTGTTGAGTTTACTGCCGCCCACATCAACATTTTTTATGAAGTCCCAGACTCTCATAGCTGCCACTACAAATCCTTTAGTACGATGGAAGGCCCCCTCAATGATGTGATCAACTTTCTCACTGATGGGAAAGGAACATGGAAGACAAAACATCGAGAACGGGTAAATTTTTCTGCTTCCATGCTGAATGCCACCTCTAAGGCATGACACTATTTCATTTCTTCTACTCTGTTACCGACCTATCACCATAGTGAGGTAACTAGAGATAGAGCGATTCTGAATTTCTGTATTCAAAATAGTAGAACTATAAATGTGGGGAGAATAATTCTTAAGAATATATTGACTACAGCGAGGAGTGAGACTAGTGGAGGTCTAGGACATCCTGGACTTATTTATGCAATTTGCAAACTTCATGGAGTAGAATTTGGAGATGAAGAATGGGTTTATCCTATGAAACCCATTAGTAATACTAATCTAAAGCCTTATGAATCCCATGAGAAATGGAGAACTGGGAGTAGAAGTCAAGAACCTTCTACTAGTAAAGATGTCCCCTCTACAAGTTATGATCTTCCACCTCCTAGTTCCCCTACCCTCTCTGATTTGATGAATGAGTTAACCTTGCAGTGGAAGAGCATGGAATTGATAAGTGAAAGGATTGAAGGTTTAGAACGTTGACATGATTATGATAGTGAGTACCTGCAAAGGCATTCAAATTTTGAGGTTGCTTATTATAAAGCTCAGGTTCGACACTACAGAGGTGAGCCTGATGTTACGTTTCCCGAGTGCCCCCGATATACTCAGTATCAACCCAATCCACCTGCTGATCAAGGTGATGAAGATATAGCTTGGGATTTTGATATAGAATGATATTGATGTACTTATGTTTGTATTTTTATTTTATGTAATCTTTTTGTAATAGAAATGGATGTTTATGTATTTGGACTTTCATTTTGTGTACTTCGATAATTTAAATTTTTATAAAGTTAGTGTGGTAGTTAAATGTGCATGTCTTGTAGGCTCACTGAACTGTATCGGTGCAGCAACCTTGAGTACCCATACCCTCTTCTTCTTCGATGAAGATGTCTCAAGACAGGACGTCTTAGTAGAGACATCGATATGTCGAGGGAAGGTATGCTCCTCATGGTGTAGACAGGCTACAGTGCCAGGTAACCGTCTTGTCTTTCTTTTCGGGATTGTAGGAATGACGGGTAAGATCCTCAGACCCAGTCTCAAATTAATTGGTTGGCGACCTACGGTTTTGGTGGTGGTATGATCGGTGGTGATTATAGCAGTATCAACTCGGTTCCCCAAACAAAACCAGATGGGAATACGGGTAGGTGACTTTTCAGTCAACTTGTGAGACTTTCTAACAGACTTAACATCCTTCAAAATTTCTTTCTTCATACGAGGGGAAATTGCATGTCCCACTCGCTTAAGTATTTCACCAACAAAACATCATTCCTTGGTAGCAAGCCTTCTGAAAACTGTGCTAACTCGAGTGGTAGGAGTGAACTTCCTTTCCTCCTCACTGTGTCCACGGAGTGATAGTAATGCGGCAACAATCTTCCAAATACTCTCATATCCATCAATATCCGTCAAAGGATGGAATCTACTCCCTCGTAGGAGTGGATAAATTTATGGTAAAACCTCTTCAATTTGATGAGGCTCCTCCTCAACGGGTGTGTTTCAGAAGTCTGGGCTTTGATGGCTCTTCGAACTCTTCTATTGTGATTCCTCCTTTGAGTATGGGTCAGTTGTACAGTCCTTGAGCTCAACCTGATTTCAAATACGAGTGGTGGGAAAGTTAATCCCTCATTCGGATCTTCAACGATCATCACATCCTTCCCCTTAGTAGCAGCAGGGATAGCAGGCTTGGCGGGTGCTGCGATGGCAGTAGCTTTAGCCTTTTTGCATTCAGAAAAGTTCTGAAGGCAGTTCAAGTTGAATTCTGCAAACGGTTCTTGCATTTCCGGAGCAGCAATCTTCATTACCACGAATGGGGCTTTCCCGAGGATAACCTCGAGGTCTTCAAATCCAGCTCTGAACTTGATGGTGGGAGCGACATTACGGGCGCTGCGGTCCGTTGGCAGGTTGCAGGAAAAGGTCAATGTTGGGTAGGCCATTGCAGCGAGCTTTAAAATAGAAAGGTTTAGGGTTAGCTATATGGCCAAAAACCTCGTAATCTTTAGTGCAAGCACTGAAAATAGAAGTTGATCTGTAGACTGGGCGGGTCTTAATTTACAGGTATTTTTAACATCTTTGTTAAAAAAAAAGGTGTAAAATTAATATAAGAAAATTTCAAAGTGCACGCAGCACAATATGATTTGGTTTAACTTGCAAAATAGCAAATCAAATTTGGAAGGGAGATGTGAAGAAACTTTAGGACCCAGTGCAGGATCCAATTATTGGAAGGAAATGCCCAGGTGGAATTTGTCCACCGACACACCTATTGGGGATCCGACCCCGTATATTAAAAAAATTTAAAGAGTCCTTAATGGCCTTCTAAACCCATCTGTTCAAAGATGGTTGAACTGGTAGTCCTGAAGTCCAAGGAGTTGACCATACCTTCTCAAGACAGAAATGGGTAAAGTACGCTAACGGAAGAAGGGTAATTTGGTCCAAGAGGGATATGGACACATTACTAATGTGTGAAAATAATATTTCTTGATTTGAGTGGAGAGAAAAGCACATCCCCAGCAAAGTCGCCAAAAGCTATCGACGCTATTTTTGGTTGGAGGGGAGTTGCCTGTAAGATGCTGTGGGTCACTAAAATTGAAATTCCGTCCCCCGCTTCGGAAGGACATTGAAGTTTAGAAAAGTGTGAATAAAATTGACCCCATATTTTTTATAGTTTAAATGAAAGAGCACTATACCTCAAACCCTGTATCTACCCCGAAAGATAAACACAAGACTTGAGGATGAGGCTTGATCAAATAAACTAAAGAATATATGACATCTGTTTGATCTGCGAAACCTTTATATTTGCAGACAAGTTCCACTATTTAATATAAAGAATTAAATAGGGTTTATATANGGTTTTTGAATACTACAATGAAGTTCATCCACCGTAGGGTTTGCATAATCTCTTAAAGGTCTAAATTCTTCAGCATTTTGATTATTTTAATTTACCGTTTTTTGAAATTTTTGATTTTTTTCATTATTTTTTTATTTTTAAATTTTTTTAATAGTTTTTTCTAATTCAGAATTGTAGGGCACAAGTTATATAGAACAACAATTATGAACATATTACTATAAAACACATAAAAAAATTAAACGCACAAACAAGAACTTTTATAAAAACAATATTAAGATATTCATATATAAATCTGTTGGTGCTATTTTTGGTTCGAGAGCTGCCCGTAAGAAGTTGTCGGTCACCGGAATCAAAATTCTGTCGCCCGCTTTAGAAGGAATTTTTAATATACATATATATTTAGTTTTAAATAAATATGAAATCAAACCAACCCCATATTTTTCAAAGTTTAAATGAAAGAGCACTATACCTCAAATCCTGTATCCATCCCGAAGGATAAACACAAGACTTGAAGATGAGGCTCGATCAAATAAACTAAAGAATATATGACATCCGCTTGGTCTGCAAAACCTTTATATTTGCCGACAAGTTCTTTTATTTAATATACAGAATCAAATAGGGTTTATATTAAGCTGGGTTCAGACATGCTTCCTATAAGGGCAAGCCCCTATAGTTAATTACATCTTAAATGACCAAAGTCACCTAGGAAGACTCTCGATAAAAATTAGGAAATTTTATCTTTAAGGAGTTTAACAGGGTAGGACTTTTCAATGAGATCGGACGTAGAGGTGTGAAAGGGGATTGGTTCAAATTTGGAACATTTTATTGTAGAATCCAAAGGAGGAAGAACTAAGGGATGTCATGGATCCAGAGAAGAACCCTGGTGACTTCCCAAGCTATCCTAACGTTTGGCTTCAGTTTTAAGGAGAAAAATTTAAGTTTTTCATCCTGTCAATTTTATTAGTTAGGGCTTACATTTGTCTGAAATGATCACACAAATAGCCTGGAAGATGTAAGGATTTAGGTCGTGATGAACATTTTATTAGTTAGGGCTTACATTCGTGTGAAATGATCACACAAATAGCCTGAAAGATGTGAGAATTTATTAGTTAGGGCTTACATTCATGTGAAACGATCACACAAATAGCTTGGAAGATGTGAGGATTTAGGTCTTGACAAACGACAATTATATTGTATAGCAGGGCTATGCAAAGGCCTAAAGATAAGGTGAGGATTTACGTTGCATGAGATATTGTATAACAGGGCTATACAAAGGCCTAAAGATAAGGTGAGGATTTACGTTGCATAAGCATACAACCTTGAAATCCTGTGGCTTTGTTGTTTATATCTAAGGAAGGAAGATTGGTTTAGTTGAGGAAGACAGGTTTTGCCGTTGAAGATGGATGTACTGCCCACCATGCTAGATCCTCGCCGTGACGAGTTTTAGTTTTTTAGTGTGTCAAGTTATAATGTTAAATCAAGTCGCCCTATGGTTGATGTTCTTTAAACTTTTATGAGGGCATGTAAAAGTTAATTAGAGCGACACCGGTTAGAATCCTACCGTTCCCTCGTTTCGGGCACCACTATTTTCTATTGGATTCACTTAGTCCAAATGAATTTACTAAACTCAACTTAATGAGTTTGATAATTTCATTTAGACCGTGGGAAACCTCTTTAGCAACTGTAGGTTACCTCCTCCGAGGGATTTCTGATCATTGATAGAGACATCTTAATTTAGTTGTAATTGTAGTTTTGTGTGATGTTTGTGATTAAATTTTTAGTTGTTTTATATTTTGAATGTTGTGGCGGTGAGTTTTATCTAGGTTGATTTTGGTTTTGGTTTTGGTTTTGATTTTATGGTTATCCTGATAGTTTTAGTTTTCATGTAGGGTGGCATTGTTGTATAGCATACAAGTTTGCAATTACAAAAGTACAGTATGAAAATATAATAAAGACAACTCTAAAAACTCTAAAAGCATACTTGGCGAGTCTTCTCGTTCCACCACTTTTACTCTGAGAAGTGAAGCTTCAATTAGAGGGTCCTTGCACGTTTTTTAGGGTCCAAGGAGGCTAGGGATTAAGCCTCTTGCTGTGGTGTAAGTCCTAGGTATAAATTCAATCACGACCGGATTTGGGTGTTGGTCTAGAGCTATGGTAGAGGCTCTGTGGAAGTGGGGTTTTATGGGGCTCTGGCTTCTTTCACTATTTTGAACGTGTGGGTAGAGTTAATTTGAGTTTGGTGGACTGTGGAGGTGTATTTGGCTCTGGCCTAGTTTCCGGTGAGATTTTGAGCTCAAAATTGAACTCTGACAGTAAAATTGGTGAGGAAAAAAAGTTAGAATGCACTGAGGGGATCTTAGGGAAGCTCTTTGGTTTATTTTGAGAGGTCTCCCTAAGAAATTTTCAGCACTTACTTCAACGGCCATGGAGGTAGCCCTTTTATTAAAATGGGGTTATGGTGGCTTTCATTACCAATTAATAGGTGTAATGTGGTGCTTAGGTGGAGGTCAGATGAGCTCTACAATTCAATTTAGCTGAGCTGGCCTCTAGGTTTGGTTTTGGTGAAGCTCCCTAGGGGTGGCTCTCAGTTTGGCCATTTTTCGGCCACTAGGAGGTGGCTAGGTGCTCAGAGCATCTAGAGGAATCTATCACAACAATTTAATGCAAATGTGTTTTGATTTGGCAAGGATATCTTAAGCATGTGCATTTTTGGGAATAATATCCCTTAATTTGGGGGACCTTTGGTCCATGGCATAGTTTAGGTGGCTGAGGTGGAGTTAATTTTGTTGCTTTAGCGTGGTTGGATCACATTTAGTGCATGGTTCCAAGTGGGTGCAAATGACCAGGTCATGGGTTTGGTCTAGGCTAGCCATGTCAATTGGCCCAAATAAATGTTGTATTTGGTATAGATAATCATAATGAACAACTTTGGTGATGGGTGGAAGTGGTTTTCAATTCAATTGAATTGTCAACTTGAGGGAATTTTTGAATTTTAATCAATTTGGTTATGTTGGGCTAGGCTTGGGTCTAGCTTGAGCTAGCCTTGGGCTAATTCTACATTGATTGTTGTAAATCGTCAATAAAGACCCCATGAAGTGTTTTCAATATGAATTGGATGCCAAATTGGGGCTTAAGGCAATCAATTGGGTGAAATATGGGGACTTAGCCAATTTGGGGCTAAATTTGGGAATTTTGGATTTAGCCCAAAATCAAATGGATTTAAGGCTTCACCAAGGCCAATTGATGGTTGATTTTGATGTGTAGGATTGTTATAGAGATTTTTCAACATTAATTGGGGCTAATTGACTAGGCTATGAGTTTAATTTGGTGAGATTTGGTCATGTGACCAAACTTGTGGGTTTGACCTATACCAAAATTGAGCTCAAGTCATGGGCCAATTAAGCTTTGATTTGGTCTAGTTTCACCATATCAAAAGTGAATTTGAGTTTAAGATTGAAATTGGGGACAATTGAGTTGAATTTGGGGAAATTTGGGCCTTTAAAGGGAAATTTGGGGGTTTTGATCAAAGATAGTCAAATTGGCCAAATTGGGTCATGTGATAGTTGAGGAAAATGAAATTAGGAATATTTGGGAGCTTTTGGGAATTTTTGGGATTTTTTGGAGGTTTTGGAATTTTGGGCCCAATAAGGTTATTTTGGTAATTTGGGTGTTTTCAAGGTGTTTGAAATGATTTTTGAACAAGTTTGGGAATTTTTGCTAGATTTTGAGATTTTGGCCAAATTTGGGGTCCCAAGGGTATCTGGGGAGTTTGCAGAATTTGGGGGCAATAGGGTAGGTTGGGTATGTTGATAGAGTTGGGTTGCCAACCACTATAAATAAGCAATGGACCAATATAAACCCCAATTTGGGTCCTCTATGTAGTGGTCTTAGCTAAACCCTAGCCCAGGGATAATGGGTTTAGGGAACCACCTAAAGGATTCTCCCAAAAGTATCATGGGACAAAAGCCTAGAAGTTTTGGGTTTGGGGTAATGAGTGATTGTGAGTGCAAACAAGTGCCTTAGCCCTTGAACAACACCCAGGGTCAACCCTAAGGTCCAACAGTCCTAAGGGTGACTCATCTTGAGTTCCCCCATAATGACCCCACCTACTAAGTGCTAGAGGTTAGGACCAATATGTGGAACTTCAAGTTGAGTAAAGAAGAGTTTGAAATTTCTAATAGTGAAGGCTCCTTGTCTAGTTTTCTAAAAATAGTCAATATGAAAGTCCTATGGCTAGACTTTAGCCTACTAAAGAGGGAGAACTAAACCTCAACCAAAAGTGAGGTCAACAAATGGACCTCCAATAGGTGTAGTGTGTTTGGCAAGCACACCGTGCGTATTGGTGTTGACCGACGAGATCAACAAAAACCAATACATACTCATAAGTCAACAGACCCAGAAGTATGTGCAAAGTTATGTGTGGTTTCTTTTTTTTATTTACACTGGGGATACAGGTAGGTGCATATTTGATCAATTCAAGAAGTAGGGACTCTCGCTGGGGATTGGAGAGTGGATTTCGAGTTATGAAATTTTACAGATTTCTAGAGGACGGAAATCAATACGCAAACGCTTACCCCAAGGTGGGAATTGAAATTTAAGTACAATCTTGAAAAGAACGGAAGACTCAGAATGTTGGTACCGACCTCAAAAGATGAGAATCAAAATTTAGGTACTGATCCATAAATGAGATTTGAAATTTAGGTACCAATCTCAGGGAGAGAGTCAAAATTTAGGTATCGACCTTGAAAGATGAGAATCAGAATTTAGGTACTGACTCGGAAATGTGAGAATTGAAATTTAGGTATCAATCTCAAGGAGAGAGTCCAAATTTAGGTATCAAACTCAAAAGGTGAGGACCACAATTTAGGTACTGACTCCAAAATGTGAGAATTGAATCTTAGGTATCAATCTCAAGTAGAGAGTCGAAATTTAGGTATCGACCTCGAAAGGTGAGAACCAGAATTTAGGTACTGACTCGAAAATGTGAGAATTGAAATTTAGGTATCACTCTCAAAAAGAGAGTCAAAATTTAGGTGTTGACCTCAAAAGGTGAGAACCATAATTTAGGTACTGACTCAAAAAGAGAATTGAAATTTTGGTATCAATCTCAAGGAGAGAGTCAAAATTTAAGTATGGACCTTGAAAGTTGAGAACCAGCAATTAGGCACTGACTCAAAAGGAGAATTGAAATTTGGGTATCAATTTTGAGAAGAGAGTCAAAATTTAGGTATTGACCTCGAAAGGTGAGAATAAAAAATTAGGTACTGATTTAAAAGGAGAATTGAAATTTAGCATCAATTCTGTGAAGAGAGTCAAATTTAGGTATCGACCATGAAAAGTGAGAATCAGAATTTAGGTACTGATTAAAAAATGTGAGAATTGAAATTTAGGTATCAATCTCAATGAGAGAGTCAAAAAATTAGGTATCAACCTCATAAGGTGAGAACTAGAATCTATGTACTTATTCAAAAAGAGAATTGAAATTTAGGTATCAATTCCGAGAAGAGAGTCGAAATTTAGGTATCAATCTCAAAAGGTGAGAATCAGAACTTAGGTACTGATTCAAAAGGAGAATTGAAATTTAGGTATCAATTCCAAGAGGAGAGTCAAAATTTAGGTATCGACCTCAAAATGTGAGAATCAGAATTTGGGTACTGATATGAAAATGTAAGATTTAAAATTTTCGAAGAGGTTGTGGTGTTGAATTTGTAGAAGTGTGTCATGTGGAAAGGTTGATTTTGTTGAAGAAGATTTGTAGATCTTTTTGGGGTTTTTTGCAGAATGCAAAATTATGTGAGGATGTAAAGAGAGTTAATGCAGATAAAGATGGTTGTGCTGCGCGCACAAAGAGTAAGAAACTCTGAAAATGAGAGAATCCGCTCAATAAATTTATATCACATTTAATTCTTCAAATTATGTCTTTAAAGTTTTAATTTCAATTGGTTGATTTTTAAAAGAAATTTTTTTTGTTGTTTATTCATTTGATGACTATTTTTATTTAAATTTTATTTATTGTTAAAGATTTGTTGTTTTGTTCTTTGTTCATTGAAATTCTGATCCAACGTGTTGTTCGTGACTTTCATCCATCGCACAAAAAGGCAACTGACAATAAGGCACATTCCTAAGGAAAATTTTTATTAATCTGCTTCAATAAAAAGATGTCATAGATCGAACATAGGCTAACGCCTCAAAAGGTACAATACATAGTCCATGTTGAAATACATTCAGAACATTTCATGCTATGAATACATTGCAGGCTCAATATATCAGATACATATCATGTAGCTAAAAAAAAGATGAACCCTCTGACCGTCTGTACTAGGTATGACGAGCTCCTGATCAAGCAGACCTTCTAAGTCATGCTCCAGGATAAGAGTTCCCTTTGCATGTACTTAGAGGTATAACCCTCTCATAGCTCATACGGCAGTAGCTCTTCCAGTTCCGGGTCAGGCAGAAATCCATATGGCATTTTGCTATCATCCATCCTGCAGAAAGTCACAAACACCCTACGGTGTCGTAGCCTTTGAATGCAATGTTTGGCAATGTCTGCAACGTTACCTTTAAGAAAGAGTACTGAACCGACTGGTAGAGGAATGTCCACAGCACCCCTGAGTTCACCAGGGTCAACAATATCAATTTCTTTCCTAAATAAAATATTATTTTTGTTCAGAAATGAGACCGTGTAGAAGGGCCTCACAAAATCATGATGATCAATGAGTGAAAGGAATGCAATCACCCTCTTCATAGATATTGATAATGCAACTATTGGGAATGCAGGTAGCAAGTAAAATATTCCATTTGACCATTCTTTTGATCATCCACTTTATCATTGGTGGTAGTGGATCTACTTGACCATGTCTAAGGATCCCAGGTGGATTTCTCTGTCTGTCATTTGTGAAGTTATAACAACAACCACACTGGATGGTGATTCTCCCCTTTCCTCTCATCCATTTCTTTGGCTCAGAATATGTCCTTTCCATGAGAAGGCCCGCTCGGCCTCCATCTCTTAAATAAAAGATACAGTCTAGAATGCGTCTTTCATCACTTTAAAAAAAACACTCTGGTATAGAGCTCCAGGCCTTCTAGTATATTGATGAACTTTCCCTGAACTTCTTCATAAAACTCAAATTCTCTTTTATTTACTTTAGTTTTCTTATAGTATTCTATCATACCAGGGGTTAGCATCTATCGCGGGCGTTCATCTTTTTAAGCGCTGGCAGGAACCCAAACTGGCGCTGGTTGATATGGAGCATGAGACTCGGTCTCTAGCGGGATGTACAACCCTGGGCTCCATGGTACATATTGATCCATCCCCAATGGGACATCTGGTTCATCCATCATAAAATCTAAAGTCTGAGATCCATTGGTGCTTGAGGTGTACTCTTCCAATGTACTGAAATGCTGTAAATGTAGAACATTGTAATCCGGACATTCTAAAAACGTACCCGTGACTGATGTCTTGGCCGGTATTTCAACGTTGCACGTCGGACAACCCTTGCACAAAACATCTGAAACTGAAAGTGTATCTGATTTTGTCACAAACCCTGGTTCTTCATCTGTGGTGGATAGGCTAGCAGAAGTTTCTTTCACGTCTAGATCATAAATGTGCCCCTCAGGAATAGGGGTGAGCAAGTTGTTCGTCTCTCTTTGACCTCTGCATTCTTATCGTAGAAAATCTCTATGCTTTTTGCGGCTGGCGTTCCTACGTTGCGTCCTGCGAAGCGAAGTACATGACAATCATTCGTTATTGAAGGCTACTAGGCCTCCAGTTGGTTTAGCTACCATGGAGGGCAGACGACTTGGTCCCTCTATCAGATCTTTCTCTATTATCATGTTCTTGCCTTTATGTGATACATTATCTTTAGTGGTCACTCTCAGTAGTGAAGGCAATTCCTCTTTCTCTTTGCAGCTGACTACGTCCATGAGAGGACCTTCGTAGTCCATGTCAACCTGGTTACAATCCATGTTGAAGTCAATGGTACCGCCCTGCGGCGCCATTTCCTCATTTAGTGCGAGGCTTTAGCCATCCTGGAAAGCAAAGATCAGCCTCTGTCCCGATATTTCTCTGTAGACGACAGGAAAAAAGTCAGTGGGCCAAAACTTATCATGAACAAGAACAAAATAAAGTATTTATTAAAGTAAATTTTAGTTTGTTTTTGATGAAATGTATTGTTTATTTTATGAATGAGTTTTGTTTAATTTAGTGGAATATTATATTCAAAAGTGGAAAGGAGAAAACTTGAAGTTTAAAAATTTCTTTCTCAAAATTTTCATTATATTGAGGTTAGGTAAAAAATTTGGACCCGGTCATAGACATTTGGCCACATAGATAACCCTAAAACAATCAAAGTTTGCAAAGTTTCAAAGCAAGCAGAGGCAAGCGACGTCAGGTTGCGTAATAAGTTTTCAGATATCGTTCATTTATTTGTAATATAGATCTTTCACCCTGGAAGTCCACTAACTGGTAGGCTCCTTCTGTATAGACCTTTTCAACAACAAATGGTCCCTCCCAAGTTGGCTTGAATTTTCTATTTATTTTGCGGTGTTCAAGAATAGGCCTTTTGAGCAGAGGTACGAGGTCACCAACTTTGGATGTCCTTGGGCAGACCAATTTGTCATGGGCTTGTACCATCTTTGCTTGGTAAAGCTCCAAATGTTATTGTGCTTCTAGTCATTTTCCCTTGAGACTCTCCAGTTCTTCAAGTCTTAGTTTTACGCTTTCTTCTATTGCGAGTTGATTCACAATGGTGAATCTGAGAGATGGTGTTTAGATTTCTAGTGGTAGCACGACCTCGGCTCCGTGCACGAGCATATATGGTGTACACTGTGTGGGAGTCCTGAAATTTGTCCGGTGTCATAGACATTTGGCCACATAAATAACCTTATAATAATCAAAGTTTCCAAAGTTTCAAAGCAAGCAGACGCAAGCAGCGTCAGGTTGCGTAATAAGTTTTTAGATATCATTTGTTTATTGGTAATATAGGTCTTTCGCCCGGGAAGTCCACTAACTAGTAGGCTCCTCTTATATAGACCTTTTCAACGACAAATGGTCCCTCCCAAGTTGGCTATAATTTTCCATTTATTTTGGGGTGTGCAAGAATAGGACGTTTGAGCACAAGTACGAAGCCACCAACTTTAAATGTGCTTGGGCGGACCAATTTGTGATGGGCTTGTACCATCTTCCCCTAGTAAAGCTCCAAATGTTGTTGTGTTTCTATTCATTTTCCCACGAGACTCTCTAGTTTTTCGAGTCTGAGTTTTGTGCTTTCTTCTGTTGTGAGTTGATTTACAACGGCAAATCTGAGAGATGGTGTCTAGATTTCTAGAAGTAGCATGGCCTCGGCTCCATACACGAGCATATAGGGTGTACACTGAGTGGGAGTCCTAAAAATTGTCTGGTAGGCCCACAAGGCTTCTAATAGTTTGTTGTGCCAATCTCTTTTGTTTTCATCCAGTGTTTTCTTCAAAATATGTACCAGTGTTTTGTTGAGAGCCTCAGGCAGACCATTGGTCTGGGATAATAAATTGTAGAGTTTCTCCAATCTATCCCATATCTTTTGATGAAATTATTGAACTTTGTACTTTTGAAAGCTATCACATTCTTAGAAATTATTCTTCGCGGTACTCCAAAATGGTAGAAAATTTGGCTTTTAAAAAATTGAAGGATGTGCTGTGTCGTAACCTCACGTAACGACACTGCCTCTGCCCATTTGGAAAAGTAATATGTAGTGGTAAGTATAAACCGTGTCCTCTGGAAGATGGAGGGTCTATCAAACCTATTATGTCTATGCCCCAACACTCGAATGGCCACGAGGCAACAGTTGGGTGTAGCAAATTGGGAGGCTGGTGTAAGACCACCCCATGCACTTGGCATTCGTGACATCTTCTGGCTGTATCCATGCAATCGGACATCATTACTGACCAATAATACCTGAGTCTTTTAATCTTCATCTTCATTTTTGGCCATGAATAGTGATCACCACACAATCCGATATGTACCTCTTTATTAATATTTTGTGCTTCGGCTCTGCTCAAACACCGTAGCCACATCTGGTCAAATGATCTTTTATAAAGAACATTTCTCATCAGGGCGTAAGACATAGCCCTTCTTGTGATGTGGTGCACCTCAGACTTGTTTTATGATAACTTTTCAATATGAAAATATTCTAGTAATGGTCTGCGCCAGTCTTCGTTGATGTCTGCAACTGTATTTATTGTTTCTTCTTTTCCAAGCTTGTGTAGAGTTTCGAAGTCGATCCGAGACAAGAATCGTCTTCCTTGCACTATGACTTTAATGGAATCCTCCGAGGGACACGCAATTTCCTTGGTAAGTTTTTCTAAAGCGTCGGCATGGCATTATCTCCTTTAGGAATCTGGTAGAAAGTTACATCAGGAATCTGCTCCAGAAGCTTCATCGTCTACTGGTGGTATTTTGGTAATCCTTGTTTCAAAATTCTGTATTGTCTTGTGACTTGCTGAATGACAAGTTGGGAGTCGCCATAAATGACAATTTTTGTTATATCCATTGAGATTGCCATTTCCAATTTGGTGATCAAGGTTTCATATTCTACTTCATTGTTGGTGCAGGGCTCTGTCAGGTGGTATGAGAGCATTTTTGGAATGATAAAGATCTAACCAATCCCTGCTTTTCCTGGTATAATTGTGTCTGATCCTTTGTATTTTCTGGTTGATGAAGCGTCATTGAAGTACATCTCCCAGTGTTGCACACTGGATAATCCCATTTGTAATATTTGCTCATTTGGTAACTCATCGTTGAGAGAGGACCGAGATGGCAGTGGGTGTGCAGCGACAAAGTATGCTAGTATTTGTCCCCTGATAGCATGAAGGAGAACAAAATTTATACAAATTGCAATAAGATCATTGACCATCTTGCTAGACGTCCGGAGAGTGTTGTTTGGGTCATCAAATATTGCAAGGGATTAACTTTTGAGAGTAGGTTAATCTTATGAGAAAGCATGTAATGTCTAAGCTCTTGGGTGGCAAAAATTAACGCCAGATCATGCTTCTTAATAGGTGGATACCTTATCTCCATCGGTATTAGGCGATGACTCAAGTAAAAGAGCACATTTTCCTTACCCTCCTCATTGACTTGGGCTAAGAGGGCTCCGAGAGAGTCATTTAAAGCCGCGGTGCAAAGTATCAACGATTTCCCTGGGATAGGGGCTGCCAATAGGGGCTCAACGGTTTCCCTGGGATAGGGGCTGCCAAAATAGGTGGTGTCATTAAATACTGTTTAACGTCCTCAAAGGCCTCCTGGGATAGGGGCTGCCAAGACAGGAGGTGTCATTAAATATTGTTTAACATCCTCAAAGGCCCAGGGATAGGGGCTGCCAAAACAGGAGGTGTCATTAAATATTGTTTAACGTCCTCAAAGGTCCGCTGATGGCGTCCTTTTTAATTAATGCCGAGAAAGGCTGACACCTACCTGAGAGATTAGAAATAAAAAATGCCGAGAAAGGCTGACACCTACCTGAGAGATTAGAAATAAAGCGTCTCAGATATGCTAACTTCCCTTGGAAGGAATGTAGTTGTTTCAAGGTTTTAGGGGGGAGGCATTTCCAAGATAGCTTTAATCTTATCTAGGTCATTCTCGATTCCCTGATGATGGACAAAAAATACTAGAAATTTCCCGGAGGTAACTCCAAAGGCGCACTTTAAGGGATTCATTCTAAGGCCATATCATTGTAACCATTCAAAAACAATCCTCTAATTGTGCAAATGGTCTATTTTTCGTTTACTTTTGATGACAAAATCATCCACGTAGCATTCTACTTGGTTGTGGATGAGGTCGTCAAAAATCTTCATCATTGCATGCTGATATGGTACACCAGCACTCTTTAGGCCGAACGACATCACTGTGTAGTAAAAAATTCTAATCGGTGTTTTGAAGGCTGTAAGGGTTGCATCCTTGGGATCCATCTTGATTTGGTTGTATCTCGACGATCCTGCCAAGAAGGAAAAAATTTCATGTTTTGAAGCGATTTCCACCATCATCTCCAGTATAGGTAGTGGAAACACGTCTTTTGGACAAGTCTTGTTCAAATCTCTTAAGTCAACACAAACACGGATCTGTTCATTTTTCTTCTTAATAGGTATGATATTGGCTAACCACGTGGGTACTTCTCTTCTTTTACAAAGTTGGCGTCAATCAATTTCTTTACCTCGGCGATAACTCGTTCTTTTATGTCCAGACACATTCTCCTTGGAGCTTATTTTACTAGGGTTATATTCTTGTCCACCCCAAGTTTATAAACTGCAACCTCTGCTGACAGTCCTGGCATTTCATCGTAGCTCCACGCAAAATGATCTTTGAATTCTGTTAATAGTTTTATCAATTTTGCAGATTCTTTGTCTTTAATTAGAGAACTTATAAATGTTGACTGGGGTCGTTCTTCAGTTTTGAGGTTAATCTCTTTCAACTCATCAACAGTTGATTTAATTTCCTCCTCAAATTCAGGAGGAGCATCTTCTATTGGTTGGTCAATAGAGTTCTCTTCTACATCGAGGCAATCCTCTTCTGGCTCACCAGTAACAACCATGCAAAATTCATGAACATTGACTGGTCTAATTGTACTAAATCCGAGACCCTCTTTGAGTTTGGGGTTCGACTTTTAACATTTCATAGTTTTTCAAAAAGTTGAAATTTATCTTTTGGGATTTATTTTGGTAAGTGTCCCTATTGAATTAACTTTTGAACACAAGGTGAGAAGTAATTAAAAGGAAATTCCATTAATTCACTAGAATCATCATCCAAATTTACATGTTTTCCAAGCTCAGTAGAGGTAGAAGCACGGTAAAATTTGATCAGCTTCGAACAACACTACGGACTTCCTTGACCTCTAAGCTCTCGACCTTTTAAGGGAGAATCGGAGTAAGGGTCATAACATTCACATAGTGGTTTATCCGATCATACACTGTTTCATATTCATTCTCTTTTGTTTCTTCTATGGATATCTCGTACTGAGGTCTCTTCTTTCTTATCATCATTATCTCATCTTCAAAATTATCTTCCTCGCCAATGTTGATAGTTGGCCTAGTCCATTCAACAATTCAATTGATCCTTCCACTTCCACGTCCCCGTCCTCGACCTTGAGTGTGCGTACAAAAAGGCCTTTTACCATCTCGTTGTAAAGGAGAGGTGGAAAATTGATGAAGCAGAGTTGAATGGCCTCCTTTTTGTGATTCTTCTGAATCTTCATCTTTGTTTGAGATAAATTTACGAGAGAAGACAGTTTTCTTTGGATGCGCGTAGTAGGCATCATCTTCATGGATACCAACTTCATGCACTGAAAGTGGTTGTAGGTCTCTCTTGATGTAATTTTCTTGACAATCTTTGCAGTATTTGATGCACTGGTGTAGAGATGATGAAACTATATTGTGCCCATGAATCTACGGTCGACCCAATAGAGCGTTAAAATAGGTCTCGACATCGATGATATGAAATTTAGCGGTCGTCACGAGTTCTCCAACCTTCATAAATAATGTAATTAATCCGAGGGATCTTTCTCCCTTTTGGTTGATTTTTCTTAACATCATCTTATCGGCCAAAAGCTCTCGAGCTTCAATATCCAAAAAGGCCAATGTCTATAGGTTCATCAAGTTAAGAGATGCTCAGGATCCACTAAAACTCTGGATAACACAAATCTACCGATGACGGAGATGTAGAGTGGACGATTGTGGTCGGCGGTACCGAGAAGCAAGTCTTCAACAAGCAAACAACATCTGAGGATGTTCTGGCCAACAGAGCTAAGCAAATTTTTTGGTCAAGCAAAGCTATAACTAGAGACTCTCTCATCTCCTTTGATAGGATCAAAGCATCGTAGATGCTTAATCGTGCTAGAAACTTCCTAAGATTAGCTAGCACATTGTATTCTACTTTGTATAATCCTCCAATTTTATCTTGATCATGTGTTTCTTCCACTGGTGGAGGTGGGGGTATCTCTTCTCGAGTCATTATTTATTTTCTTTTAATCGTCAGAGCTATTCTTTGTGGTAACACTTTTCCGCTCCTTAAGTTAACTTATGTGATTTCTTCTTCTTGAGATATCATTATTGAATCTTCTGGTGTCTTTTCCTCTTCGTTAGAAAGATCTAAGTTGATTGCAAGTCGTGTAACAGGAGAATTAGCTCCTCGTTATCGGTGCTATTGTAAGCAGTATTATTTATGTCTTCTTTGGACTTGACAACGAGTTCATCAGATTGGAGTACGATTTAAAGCTCATTTTGGAGATTGAGATCAAAGCTAGATTGGTCATAATCAGTTATGTTATTACCAGAAATAGTTAAAATGTAGCCGAAATAACAATCATTATATTCATAAGATCCGAGAGGGACAAAAAGACAATCATACAAAGTTAAGGGTTCAAGGATTTTCTTCCCCGAATTCGAGACAACCAATCTAGTAGAGGCAGCCACTATCCTAACCCCGTGTTATCAATCTTCGTAGTGACGCTTTTCTTCTTCTTCTTCTTTGTCCTTGACGATGACGGATCTCCTGATGAAACCTTCATCTTTGGCTTGGTATGTTGCGGGCTCTAAATGGAGGCTTCCTTTAGTGCAGACTGGATCTTGTTCAATATTTCTTGGATGATCTGCTCCAGACCTCATTCCATTCTTCTTCGGTATTCGTTGAAGCTTGTTTTGATGAATCCTGAATTTGATTAAGGAACCTCTTGAGTTTATCCCAAGTTGTACTCCATCCATCTTTTCCGACATACAGATCAATTGGGGAGATTGGCTCAGCCAAGATCATGTTTATGGAACCTTTTTTGGATTCTCTCAAATACTCTTTTGAGATTGTTATGTTGTCTTCCTTGAGGTTTCTCTCGAGCCAGTCTTTAAAGATGAAGCATTTTTCTATGGCGTGCCCAAGCAACCGGTGGTATGGGCAATAATTTGGTTCATTCTTCTTATCTACCTCTTCTGGATTTTTTGGATTTGATAGTTTGAATTCTGGCTTCTTCATCATACTCCTAAATATTTTAGGTACAGCGTCATCCTTAAAAGAATACATAATTTTCTGTCGCTCTAAAAGGGATATTCTTTTATCCCTTGTTCAAGGTCATCCCTCTTGAGGTGGCCGCTGGTTGGATTGACTGATCTGTTCTGAGGGTACTATGAAGAAGACTGGCGATGCTCTTCTGCATATGTCTTTATCAGCTGCTTTCATTTGTCGACGGTCGCTACTACTCCTGATTTCTTCTTGAACACTCTGGTCACCTTAGCCTTTTGATGTGGCTCCATGTGCTTTATTTCTTCTTGTAGACTGCTAGATTTACTTAGTAGCTCCTTGAAGGACTTGATTTTGAGTCCCTTAAGCATGAAAGACTCTTGAGTAGAATTTCAATCGCATGATGTTCATGTAGCTGAGGTTCACATTTCATGCTAAGGTTTCTCCACCTAAAAATATAGTCTACCAAGATTTTGTCAAGCTTTTGATTTTCCATCATGAGTTCTCCAACTGACACATGGTGTTGTGCCCCAGTAAATCTTTTCACAAAAAACTATACTAATTCAAAAAATGTTTTAACTGACCCGTTGGGTAAGTCAGCGTACCAGTTGAAGCAATTTCTGACAAGCTGCTGAAGAATTGCGGGCAGCGTAGAGCTTCATTATTTTTGGTGTTGCCACAGCTGGCTCAAAAATGTGCTATATGTTATCTGGGATTTCCAGTCCCATCAAACGTCTTAAAGTTTGGGGCCACAAAACCTTTTGGGAAAGGCACGACATCGAACTCCTCCAGGTAAAGTCTACCCTTCAAAATTGATTCACCGCCCTTGGATTGGGCTAAGGCGTCCCGCACTTGTTCAACCATTTTCTTGAACTCCTTTTATGGCATGGAACTTGATGGAGAATCTTTCTTCGGTTGCTCATCTTTATTTTATGTAGTAGCCTCTCTTCTTTCATCTAAAATGTGTATGCTTTCTAGCTGATTAATCTCTAGAGAAGCCAATTGCGGTGCTTGTGATTGCCCCTGAATGGTGGCCATGGAGGTCATAGTTGCAGTCATCTCTTCTATTTTTTCTCCAGTAGACTAACTTACTCATCCCTTAGGAGGATAACCCTACGCAGCTCATCTACGGTGTTCTCTCTGGTGTGAGGTTGAGCCTCACGTGCATATATGGTGGCTCTAGTTTCGATCACATGGACATCCATGAATTCCTCCTCCAAGTAATCATTGTAATCAAAATTTTCATTATCACTATCGACAGAAACTCAGTGTTCTTGAGCTAACTCAGAAATCTCAATCCTGAGTTTCTCAACTTTCTCCTCAATTATCGATTCATTGATCACTTTATGATCTGGAGGACCCTGATGGACATCCTCTATTTGTTCCTCCATCTTGCTGGCTATTGTCGCGATAATGCCAGATATTTTAGATCCTGGTTTTACTTCTTGTCCTGTAAGCTCACTGGATTGTATCAGTGAGGCAACCTTGGGTTCCTATACCTTTTTCTTTTTTTACGATGATGTCTCAGGACGAAGTGTCTTAGTAGAAAGATCGGTATGTCAAGGGAAAGTATGCTCCCAGTGGTGTAGACCAGCTACAGTGCCAGATAATCCTCTTATCGTTGTCTTTGGGATTGTAGGAATGTCTCCTTAATGGGTGACAAGTAAGATCTTCAGACCTAGTCTCGACTTAACCGGTCGACGGCCCGCGGTTCTGATGGCAGTATAATCAGTAGTAATCACTCCAGTATCAACTCTGTTCCCTAAACGGACCCAAACGAGGATGCCAGTAGGTGGCACTCCAGTTGTCTTGTGGGACTGTCTGGCAGATTTAACGCCCTTCAAAATTTCCTTCTTCATGCGAGGAGAAACTGCATCTCCCACTCGTTCAAGCAACTCGCTAACTGAACATCTTTCTTTGGTAACAAGCCTTTTGAAGACTGCACTAACTCGAGTGATAGGAGTGAACTTCTTTCTCTCCTCACCGTGTCCATGAAGTGATGGTAATGCAACAGTCATCTTTCAGATACTCTCATATCGCTCGGTATCCGTCAGAGGATGGAATCTACTTCCTCGCGGAAGTGGATAAATTTCCGGTAACCCTTCTTCAACTTAATAAGGCTTCTCCTCAACAGGTGTCACCTTGAATGCCTTGCCATTAATGGCCCTCTGAACTTTTCTGTTATGGTTCCTCTTTTGAGTTCTGGTCAGTGGTACAAACCTAAACTTGATCTGATTTCAAACACGGGTGGTGGGACAGTTATTCCCTCAGTCAGATCCTCAATAATCATCACTTCTTTCCCCTTAGCAACAGCGGGGCTAGTAGGTTTAGCGGGTGTCGTGGCGGCAGTAGTTTTAGACTTCTTGCAGGTAAAGAAGTCTTGAAGGCAGTTCAGATTGAATTCTACAGACGACTCCTGTATTTCTAGAGCGGCGATCTTCATTAATACAAACAAAGCTTTCTCGAGGATGACCTCAAGATCTTCAAATCCAGATCCAAATTTTTTGGTATGAGCAAGGTTAAGGGCCTCGGTGCTCGTTGGCAGGTTGCAGGAAAAGGTCAGCGTTGGGTAAACAATTGCAGCAGGCTTGAAAACAGAAAGTTTTAGGGTTAGCTATATGGCCAAAACCTCATAATTTTTTTTAGTGCAAGCACTGAAAGTAGAGGTTAATCTGTAGACCGAGCGGGTCCTAATTTATGAGTATTTTAAAATCTTATTTAAGAAAAAGTGTAAGATTTAATTAATATAAGAAAATTTCTAAGTGCGCGCAGCACAACATGATTTGGTTTAATTTAAAGAATAACAAATCAAATTTTGAAGGGAGATGTGAAGTATTTTATGACTCAGTACGAGACCTATTTAGTGGCAGAAAATACACAGGTGGAACTAGTCCACCAACACACCTACTGGGTGTCCGACCCCACATGAAAATTTTGAAGAGTCCTTAATGTCCTTCTGAACCCCTCTGTTCAAAGATGGTTGAACAGCTAGTCCTAAAGTCCAAGGAGTTGACCGTACTTTCCCAAGATAGAGATGGGTAAATTTTGCCAATAGAAGAAGGGTGATTTGGTCCAAGAGGGACATGAACACATTACCGATGTGTGAAGACAATATTTATTGATTTGTATGGAGAGAAAAGCTTGTCCCCAGCGGAGTCTCCAGAAGCTGTCAGCACTATTTTTGATTGGAGAGTTGCCCGTAAGAAGCTATCAGTCACTGAAATCAAAATTTCGTCGCCGTCTTTGGAAGGACATGTTAATTTAAGTTTTAGAAAAATATGAAATCAAACTGACCCCATATTTTTTATAGTTTAAATGAAAGAGCGTTATACCTCAAATCCTGTATCCATCCCGAAGGATGAACACAAGACTTGAGAATGAGGTTTGATCAAATAAATTAAGGAATCTATGACATCTGTTTGGCCTGCAAAACCTTTATATTTTCCGACAAGTTCCTCTATTTAATATAAAGAATTAAATAGGGTTTATATTAAGTTGGGTTTGGACATGCTTCCTATAAATGCAAGCCCATAGTTAATTACATCTTAAATGACCAAAGTCACCTAAGAAGACTCTCGATAAAAATCATGAAATATTCTTAAATGACCAAAGCCACCTAAGAAGACTCTCGATAAAAATCAAGAAAAATTATCTTCAAAGAATTTCAAAGGGTAGGACTCTTCAACGCTTTTAAATGACCAAAGTCACCTAAGAAGACTCTCGATAAAAATCAGGAAATATTATCTTCAAAGAATAAATGACCAAAGTCACCTAAGAAGACTCTCGATAAAAATCAAGAAATATTATCTTCAAGGAGCTTCAAAGGTTAGGACTTTTCAATGAGATCGGACGTAGAGGTGTGAAAGGGGAATGGTTCAAATTTGGAATATTTTATTTTAGAATCCAAAAGAGGAAGAACTAGGGTATGTCTTGGATCCAAAGGAGAACCCCGGTGACTTCCTAAGCTATCCTAATATTTGGCTTCAGTTTTGATGAGAAAAATTAAAGTGTTTCATCCTTTCAATTATATTAGTTAGGGCTTACATTCCTGTGAAACGATCACACAAATAGCCTGGAAGATGTGAGGATTTAGGTCGTGACAAACGACAACTTCAAAATCCTAAGATGAGTTCGGGCTTATATTGCATAACAGGGCTATACAAAGGCCTAAAGATAAGGTGAGGATTTACGTTGCATAAGCAAGCAACCTCGAAATCTTATCGCTTTGTTGTTTATATATATGGAAGGAAGATTGTTTTAGTTGAGGAAGACAGGTTTTGCTATTGAAGATGGTCGTGCTGCCCACCATGCTAGCTCCAAGCTCCTCGCCTCGATGAGTTTGAGTTTTCTAGTGTGTCAAGTTATAATGTTAAATCAGGTGGTTCTATGGTTGAATTTCTTTAAATTTTTATGGGGGCATGTTAAAGTTGATTAGAGTGACACCAATTAGGATCCTACCGTTCCCTCGTTATGGCACCACTATTTTGTATTAGATTCACTTAGTCCAAATGAACTTACTAAACTCAACCTAATGAGTTCCATAATTTCATTTAGATCGTGGGAAGCCTCTTACCTCCTCCGAGGGATTCCCGATCATCCGATAGAGACATCTTAATTTAGTTGAAGTTGTGGGATTCACTCAGTCCAAATGAACTTACTAAACCCAACTTAATCAGCTCCATAATTTCATTTAAACCGTGGGAAGCCTCGTTAGCAACCGTAGGTTTCCCTGAGTTCCATAATTTAATTTAAACCGTGGGAAGCCTTGTTAGCAACTGTAGGTTACCTCCTCTAAGGGATTCTATCCGATAGAGACATCTTAATTTAGTTGAAGTTGTGACCGTAGGTTACCTCCTCCGAGGGATTCCCGATCATCCGATAGAGACATCTTAGTTTAGTTGTAATTGTAGTTTTGTGTGATGTTTATGATTAAATTTTGAGTTGTTCTATATTTTGAATGTTGTGGCCGTGAATTTTATCTTGGTTGATTTTAGTTTTGATTTTGGTTTTGGTTTTGTGGCTATCTTGATAGTTTTAGTTTTCATGTAGGGTGACATCGTTGTTTAGCATGCAAGTTTGCAGGTATAAAAGTATCTGTAAAAGTATACCTAGAGAGTATTCTCGTTCCACCACCTTTGCTCTAAGAAGTGAAGCTTCAATCAGAGGGACTTGGCACATTCGTTAGGGTCCAAGGAGGTAAGGTATTAAGCCTCTTGTTGTGGTTTAAGGCCCAGGTATGAATTCGATCACGGCCGAATTTGGGTGTTGGTCTAGAGCTATGGTAGAGGCTATTTGGAAGGGGGATTTTATGGGGCTTTATCTTCTTTCACAATTTTGAAGGTGTGGGTAGGGTTAATTTGAGTTTGGTGGACTGTGGAGGTGTATTAAGCTTTGTCTTGGTTTCCAACAAGATTTCAAGGTCAAAATTGAACTCCGACAGTAGAAATTGGTGAGGGAAAATAGTTGGAATGCACTGAGGGGATCTTAGAGAAGCTCTGTGGTTTGATTGGAGAGGTCTCTCTAAGAAATTTTTAGCACTTAGTTTAATGGTCATGGAGGTGGTCAATTAGGAGGTGTAATGTGGTGCTTAGGTGGAGGGCAGAGGAGCTCTACAATTCAATTTGGCTGAGTTGGCCTCTAAGTTTGGTTTAGGTTAAGCTCCATGGGGCTGGTTCTCATTTTGGCCACTCTCTAGCCACTAGGCTGGCCGGCCAGCCAGGGGGAGGTGGCTAGGTGCTCAGGGCATCCAGAAGAATCTATCACAATAATTTAATGCAAATGTGTTTTAATTTGGCAAGGATATCATAAGCATGTGTATTTTTGGGAATAAGATCCCTTAATTTGGAGGGCCTTTGGTCCATGGCTTAGTTTAGGTGGTTTGATGGGTTTTGGCAGTCTTAGGGGTCAACTAATGGCTGAGGTGGAGTTAATTTAGTTGCTTTAGGGTGGTTGAGTCATGGGTCCAAGCAGGTGCAAATGACCAAGTCTTGGGTTTAGTCTAGGTTAGCCATTTCAATTAGTCCAAATAAATATTGCATTTGGTATAGATGATCATAATGAACAACTTTGGTGAAGGGTGGAGGTGGTTTTGAATTCAATTGAACGGTCAACTTGACGGAATTTTGAATTTTAATTAGTTTGGTTATCTTGGGCTAGGCTTGGGCCTAGCTTGGGCTAGCCTTGGGCTCCGAATTGATTATTGTAAATGGTCAATAGAGACCCCATGAGGAGTTTTTAACATGAATTGGAAGCCAATTTGGGGGTTAAAACAATCAATTGGGTTAAATTTGGGGACTTAGCCAATTTGGGGCTAAATTTGGGAATTCTGGATTTAGGCTAAAATTAAGTGGATTTGAGGCTTCACCAAGCCCAATTGATGGTTGATTTTGATGTGTAGAAATGTTATAAGGATCTTACAACATTATTTGGGGCCAATTGACTAGGTTATGGGTTCAATTTTGCGAGATTAGGTCATGTGACCAAGATTGGGGGTTTGACCTATACAAAAATTGGGCTCAAATCATGGGCTAATTAAGCTTGGATATGGTATAGTTTGGCCATATCAAAAGTGAATTTGAGTTTAGGATTGAAATTGAACTTAATTGAGATCAAATTGATGGACATTTGAGTTCAATTTAGGAAAATTTGGGCCTTTAAAGGGCAATTTGTAGAGTAAAATTGGCCAAATTGGGTCATGTGATAGTTGAGGAAAATGAAATTGGGAATATTTGGGAGGTTTTGGGAATTTTTGGGATTTTTTGGAATTTTTGGTATTTCGGTTCTAAGAGGGGTATTTTAGTAATTTGGGTGTTTTCAAGGTGTTTGAAATCATTTCTGAACAAGTTTGGATATTTTGGCTAGATTTGGAGATTTTGGCCAAATTTAATGTTCCAAGGGTATCAAGGTAGTTTGGGGAATTTGGGGGCAATAGGGTAGGTCAGGTATCTTGATAGAGTTGGATTGCCAACCACCATAAATAAGCCATGGACCAATAGAAACCCCATTTTGAGTCCTCTATGTAGTGGTCTTAGCTAAAACCTAGCCTAGGGCTAATAGGTTTAGAGAACCACCTACAAGAGTCTACCAAAAGTGTCAAGGGACCAAAGCCTAGATATTCTGGGTTTGGGGTAATGAGTGATTGTGAGTGCAAACAAGTGCCTTCGCCTTATTCCAACACCCAAGGTCAACCCTAAGGTCTAATAGTCCTAAGGGTGACTCATCTCGAGTTCCCCCATAATGACCCCACCTGCAAAGTGCTAGAGGTTAGGACCAATATGTGGAACTTCAAGTTGAGTAAAGAAGAGTTTAAAATTTCTAATAGTGAAGGCTCCTTGTCTAGTTTTCTAAGATTAGTCAATAAGAAAGTCTTATGGCTAGACCTTAGTCTACTAAAGAGGGAAAACTAAACCTTAACCAAAAGATAGGTCAACAAAATCTAAGAGTTTAAATAAGACTTTCTAAAAATATAGAAATTTTCCTTTCTGAAAATTTCATTAAAAATTTTATAATTATCCCCGGCAACAGTGCCAAAAACTTGGTGTTCATTCTTCAGTTATAGATGTCAAATGTGATGTGTACGATTATATGCTTAATTTTCTTAATAATGATTCCTACTTATCATCAAAGCCAAAAACTTGATCCAAAGCAAAAGCTAGTTAAGTTTTCCACTGTAAAGCAAAAAAGAATACAATTATAATATTTAAATATGGGATACTACACAAGTATACATATTGTTATGAACTAATATATGAATTTTTTATTAAGCCTTGAATATCAAACTTACAGGGATAACTAACAATATGCAACTTACAAAATAGGAGAAATTAGAATACCAAATTTTACATAGCAAAGTGCTCTTACGTAAAATCTAAATGCTATAGCAGGAATGAAATTTTGATTCTTTTTTTGTAATTTTTCATAATTGAAAATAGAGTAAACAACTAATTAACTTAACTAAATGCTTTCAAGTTGAAGGCAATATAAATAAAATCTATTTTCCCTTATCATAAATCAGTAATAAGTAGAGAAATTCTATTGTGGAAGTATTCTAAATATGTTGTATCATATAGGAGAAATAATATTCTTTACATTAATAGAGATGTTATAAAAAGCACTAGCTAATCTATAATTTTAATAGTCTTGAAGTTCAGTTAGGAAGAGAAGATACTAGCTCTCACTCTAGAGTTCTCTCTTCTCCCTCCACCTGGGTGCTAACATATTGTATCAAAACCTAAAACTATAAATCAAATTGGGGGCTTTATCTCAAATCTTCTCCACTAAATATCTTAAAGTTCCTTTGAATTTTCTTCCTTAACTCACAATACAAACTAAAACTCAAAATAAGATAAAAAAGTCGGCCAGCAGAGGCGGTTACATTGGATGGATGGATAATGATTGGGTAGCCGGCCTTTTACTTGATGATCAAAGTCTTCTTTAATAAAATTCTAAGGGGTACCTGGGTGTGTTTTCAAAATGTGTCTCCATTCAATGATTCTTCTAGAAGTTTCCTCTTTTCAAAAGCCAATTGAATGAATTTTTGTGCCCATGAACTGTTTCCCATGTTTTTACAAAGATTTGCTTCAAATATTTCTTCAAAAATTTATCCAAATTTAATGAATCATCAAATAACTACTTTTAGAGCTTAAGTACGGGGTATGTAGTGCTTAGGCATGGCTCTCTCTATATAACTGGATGGTAAGCGCCAGTCCTAGGCGCTTAGCCGCCTCAGTTCATTTTTGCTCCAAATTTTATCTTTTTTCATTCCTTTTATAATTTTTTATCCATTTAATTGTACCTGAAAGAAAAACACAGAAATACCTTTGATTAATGCACAATATGTCAAAAATATATATAAAAATGTGTACAAAAAGACTATATATTCTAAGCGTATTATCGGTCAACATAAGAAATGATTTCCTTCCAGACTTAAAGGAATGCCGCAAATTTTTTAGTTTATTTAATCGAGCACCACCAATATGTAGTATATTTATCCTTCAAGGTAGATGTATTATTTGTGGTGTTGTGCTCGATTATTTAAACTTTTGTAANTTCGAGGTAGATATATTACTTGCGGTGTTGTGCTCGATCATTTAAATTATTGCAGATATGAGATCGATTTGGTCTTGTATTTTCAAAAATTAAAATATTACTTTTTCCAATATATATATATATATATATATATATATTAAATTAAACATCTTTTTAAATTGGGCATTGAGATATAGATTCCGGTGACCGACAATTTTTAATTTGCCGACAGTCAACTTCTGGCAACTCCATTGGGGACAGTTTCTATCTCCATTATGATTAGGGAGTCTTGTCTTGATACATCAGTAATGTGTCTATGTCCCTTATGGACCAGATTACCCTTCTTCCATTGACATGCTTCACCCATTTCTTTCTCCGTTAAGTACGGTAAAATCTTTCAGACTTTAAAACCATCTGTTCAAGCTCCTTTGAACAGAGAGGTTCAAGAGTTCACTAGCACTTTTATCTTTGTGTGGGGTCGAACGACCGATAGGTGTGTTGGTTAACTAGTTTCACCTGTGTGATGTGTGTTGTGAAGTTGGTCCTGCACTACGTCATAAACTTTACTTTTCCCCTCATATCTTTTCGGGTTTAATTTTGTGCTTTGCAAATTAAATCAAATCATTGCATTTTTTTTCTTTTGAACCTTCCCGTTTAATTAATTAAGTTATCTGACTCTAAATTTATGTTACTAAATCTTGAAGTCTTCATAAACTAAAATTAAATAAAAATAATAATAAAGTTTTGTTGATCGCAATTTTATATATAGATGTAAAATGCGAAGTATGTAATTCTAAGCTTAATTTTTTTAATAGAGATTCATATATTGCAACAAAGCCAAAAACTTGATCCAAAACAAAGACTAGGTAATTTTGTTTACTAAGAAGCAAATAAGAATATAGTTATAATATCTAAATATGAGATACTATTCAAGTATATGTATCATTATCAAGAAAAATAAGACTTTTTGATTAAGCCCCAAATATCAAACCTATAGAGAAACTAGCAATATGCACTTTATAAAGCTAGAAAGTGTAGATAACAAAAATCTACTTAGCAAAATATTCTTACTTAAACTCAAGCTGTTATAATAGGAATGAAAATTTGATTCTTTTTGTATTATTTGATTTATGAAAACAAAGTAAGCAACTAATTAACTTAATTAAATATTTGCAACATGAAGGCAATATAAGTAAATAATCTTTTTTTCTTATTATGAATCAGTAATAAATATAGAAATTCTATTGTGGAAGTATGCTAAATGTGTTGTGCCAAATAAGAGCAATAATATTTTTTACCCTTACTAGAGATGCTATAAAGAACATTGGCTAATAAATAGTTTGAATAGTCTTGAACACCAGTTAGGGAGGGAAGAGGCTAACTCTCATGCTAGAGTTCTCTCTTCTCCGTCCACTTGGGGGCTAACATCTTTTATCAAAACCTAAAACTATAAATCAAATTGGGGGATTCAGCCTGCCACTCTAAAGTCCTCAAATTCTATAACCTTGAAAATTTTATTTCCCTATTTCCTTGCACTCAATCCCACGAACTACATTATCATCCATGAAATCAATATGTGATTATAACCATTTGTTGATTAAGAAAATACCATATCGAACCTTACATGGTCTCACAATAGGTACTAACATCTTAATTGGTCAAATCAAGAAGTAAATGATATATAAGGTTTCAAATCATCACAACTTTAGCTGAGTTTCAAAATAAAAATCATGCACACTAACAAGAAATCTAAATTAAAAAAAAATTTAGTCACAAAAATAAACACTTATCTCAAATCCTCTCCATAAAATGTATTGAAGTTCGTTTGAATTCTCTTCCTTCACTCATAATACAAACTAATGCTCCAAAAAAAAAAAGAAAGAGGTCGGCGGCGGCGGTGGTTACTAAGCTGAATGGTGTCTATGGAGGTCTAATGGTTGACCCCCCTTCTTTGATGATCCAAGTAGTTTTTATGAAAATCCAAAAGGTGCCTTGGTTTCTCTTCAAAATGTGTCTTCATTCAATGAATCTTCTTAAAGTTTATTCTTTCAAAGCCCAATTGAATGAATTTTTATGTCCATGGACTATTTCCCACATTTCTACCAAGAGTTGCTTCAAACACCTCTTGAAAAATCCATTCAACTTCAATAAATCATCAAATACCTACTTCTGACACTTAAGCACGAGGTATCTACTACTAATTAGGCGCGACCTCTCTGAATAAGCACCAGTTCTTAACGCTTAGGCGCCCTTGTTCATTTTTGTACATTCATCATTTTTGCTCCAAATTTGACCATTTTTCAGTACTTTTAGCATTTTTCATCCATTTGATTTTACCTAAAAGAAAAACACACAAATACCTTTCATCGCAGCGCAATATTTAAAAATAAAGTTTAAACATGTGTATAAAAATATTATGTATTTAGGTGTATCAAAATCCCCCAAACATAAAATGTTACTTGTCCTCAAGTAACCTTCAATCCTTTAAAAATTGAATAAGTTGATGATATATATGGGTTTCTTTAGGAGTTACTAAAATATTGATGCATAAATGTAGTAGTCTACTTTAGAAAAAAATATTAGTAAATGAGACCAAGTTAAAGTTTAAAATTTTTAATGTTAAGACATATGAAAATATGAGTTTGTATCTAGCTCAGAAATATTGTAGATTCTCCAAATATACAGTTTAGACATTCTATAATCTCCACTTAAAAAATTTTATTAAGCATAATTTTACATACCATATTGTATTCTTAAGCTTAAGAGTTTCTCAAGTCTTATACTTTAAAGAGATCAGATTTGAAACTAATTTTTGATTAGGCATTGTTCCTCCCTTTTTCAAATTTTCTTTTCTTTTTCTTTTTCTTTTTTTATTTTTTTTTCTCTCTTCTTTTCCTTTTTTTCAAGCAAGGATTACATTTTTTGAATAGGCCTTTAATTATTTTGAAGTCCACTCTTCCTTTCCTAAAGCAAAGAGTTGATATATTTTCATTACATAAAAATGTAATAATATTTTTTAAAAATTACTTTTAATAAAAGAAATTTAAGTTTTGAAAATAAAAGTAAACCTTTTAATTTTTTCAAAAATAAAATTTTTCCTACTAAAAATAATTACACTATACTTAGCATTTTCACACTAAAAATTTTTAACTTTTAGTTTTTCTTCATTACTATAAATTTTAACTGAATTCTCTTTCTCATTTCTATATTCAGAATCTTACTTCCCTAATATAACTTCCTATACATGATCATTTTTCTTCAAATCAAAATCAAATTGATTTGAAATACATTTGAGAACAAATAAATTTAAAGTTCCTAGAAACTTTCTCATCCCCCCCCCCCCCCCA